>JAUZSX010334525.1:0-10865 GCA_034780655.1 Idiosepius hallami
CCTGCTCTCGTGTTTGCCGCTCTCGTGAGGCGTGCGACACATCTACTTAATTATTAGTGAGGGTTGATGGTAACACCAACACCAACGTCCCCTACTATAATCTTTACTTTCAAATAGACTCTTTAGATTATTTACCTTGAAATTTTTTTTCTCAATTTTGTTTGAAATCCGGACAGTTTATTAAAATATACTTTAACTGTAAATAGCTCCTAGCATAAAATACACACTGAAGATTTTTTTTAAACTAAGTTTTGAATTCGTTGTTTTGTATTTGTTATTCAAATACTTTCACACCTGATCCTATTTTCTTAAATTTTGTTATTGTATTTTTCAGTCTCATTTCTACCATGGTTGGTATCCCAAAGTGTTGATCACTGGAACTTACTGCGCCTAGCACAGTCTGAAAGTCGTATTGCTCGCATTATTGGTATTGATAAACTAATTCGTGAGAACTGGCAAGGTATAGTTTCTGGTCATTCCTCTGTATCAACTTCACTTTCTTTTTATAAAGTACAAGCACAAGATAAAACAATTCAGTAATGTTGATTAATCTTGGTAGATCAGTTAATTTTAGAATTTGATATATGTAGAGATTTAAACATTAAGGAACTAAACAATCCAATTGATCTACCGACCAATCATCAAGAGAGACTTTGTGAAGTTTGGTAGACGAACAATCATTTGAAGGCTTAACTTTATAATAGTTACGTGCAGTGGTGGTATTTATATTTTTTAATAACAGTTTCTAAGAAATCAGATAATATATATATGTATATATATATATATATATATATATATATATATATATATATATGTGTGTGTGTATATATATATATATGTGTATAATGTCACGTGATACTTGTGGAGTTTGATAGTGGGCTAATTAATACAGGTCTGAATAGGGATTTACGTAATTTTAACAACCAGTTTGCCGAACACATAATATTCTAAACACTGGTTCACACGAACTGGTGCAAACCGGCTGAATCACTGGTTATGTGCAAATTTAAATTAGTCAGTTGCATTATTTTGAATTCATCTAAATATGACTTAAATAGTTCAAGTTCCATTATTCTTGCAATCTTTTTATGAATAGAAAGACATTCATTTATAATACTAATTCTTAACATTAACTCACCTTATAGTTTAAAATACAGTTAAAAAATAACCCTACTAAACTTGAAAATGTTCCTCTTCCTATAGACTATAAAATATTCTGGCTATTTTTTTTTCTTTTCATATATCAAAAAAAAGAAGTATTTGAAATTCTCTAAAATTATTTTCACAAAAAAACTAGATTATTATAATATGAAATTTTTGTTTTGCCTCTTCTCAGACTACCAATATCGAGAAATTCGTCAAGCTGCTGATTACAAAACATTTGTTGGGTTGGCGCGTTCTCAAAATGTGGATATGCGATTCTTTCGAAAACCACCACAGCTCTCAAATTCAAAGGTAAATTTTTTGAAGGAAGTTTCTGGTTGAATGCTAAGGTCTTAAATTTTGGAATTGTTAGACCCAAGTTCAACCTAAAGGCAGTTAATTAACTTCAGTTTTTCACTGGCAGTAGAATTCTTTTCTTAAGCCTCATCCACCCCATCTGGGTGGCTCAGTGGATAGACATTTGGACTTCTCTCCTTCCCCTACTCTCTCTCTTTTCCTGACCCATGCTTGACCTAAAGGAATTTAGTACCTTTCTGGCTTTTAAAGAGACAACATGTGTGTCTACTGCTATGTAGACACAACCAAAACCATTGGGTACTCACAATATGTAAAATTAATAAAATAAAGTAATTCTTTCAAATGTTAATACTTGTATTCACTTCTTTATTAATACAATTAAACTACCAAATATACAAATATTACAAATCAATACTATAAGGGTGTTTGTAAATATTTATATCTGTGTTTAGGCTAAATCAATTGAAGAATAAAGATAGTTAAATTAAAAAGGGATTTCTTTTATTTGTACAAACACTACCAAACAGTTATGACAACATATAGTTCATCACATTCACATTTACCTGCCTTGGGCAGATGGAGCCAGCAACTCATCTAGGTGAAGGGCAACACTAAATGCAAAAAGCCAAAATAATTAATTGTTAGGATTAATTAGAACACTTTGTTCCTATCTCTCTCTCTCTCTCTCTTTCTCTCTCTCTATATATATATCTCTGTACATGAATGTATATATAGTTGAAGGCTCCAGTATGTTGAGGGAGGTACAACGTGCATTTTTAGGGTAAAGGGGCCGCAAAATGCAGTCTGCATCAGGGGCCACCAAGTGGCTAAGCACGGCACTGACTCTTGGTTATAAGGACTTAAAAAAAAAAAAGGACTAATCCAATAATCTTAAAATACCATTACTTTCTCAATTACTTTTTCTAAATTTCTTTTTGATTTTTTCAATTTTTATACTTAATGTTTTTTTTGTGTTCTAATATTATTTTATTTCTTCTTTTTTTTTTAATATATTTTTTTTAGAATGAATTAATAGTTGAACTGCAACACTTACTTTCAAGTTTGCCTGTCGCTAAAGATCCATGCATTGGATATTTCACATCAACTGGACTTCAGAAGAATGAATCTCGGGATTTGGGTGTATGTAACTTACCTGCTTTTATTAATTCCTTTGATTCATTCTTGTTACAGGTGTAAATTTATGGAATATTTTTATCATTGCCAAAAATTTAAACAATTGTATTACCTTTGTGAGATTTATTAACTTCCATATTGTAAACCAACTATCTCCGTAAACCTCTCTCTCACACACACACATCAAACATATATGTATATATATAGAGAGAGAATTTAGATATTCATATTAATACTCAGTCTGTTATTGAACATGGAAGGAGGTCTCTAAAGGGATTGAATTCTTGATACCTTATAAAAGGCTCATTGGTGTTTTGGTTATTAGTGTCTTAATCATAAGTGTTCTAGGTCATTAGTGTAGCTTTTCATTTGGGTACTGGTAATGTCTCTATTTTGCTGAGTTTTTGAAACCCCACGTTTTATGATGTTAAGGTTGGGCATGTATATAGGTCTTTTAGACTCAAACCCAAAAGAAAAGCTAACAAGTTCAATTGGTTAATTTTTAAACCTAAACAAAACACCAGTAAAATTGCTTATAATTTGAAAAGCACCAAAGTTCTATGTACTTAGAACCTTATTGGCGGTCACTCGTAGTCGAGTATGACTGTCCTCCGTCTTGGTTCTGTAGACCCTTTCCAGAGGACGCCTGTGCGTGATGTCTTTTAACGTGGGGAGCATGATGCACCTGCAGTTACCACACGGCCCCTTGGCAGAGGAGGACCTGGTTTCAATCGCATGGAGAGTACTACAACGACTGGAGGCCATCCTCTGTTATAGCCTTATTCCGCCTTTAGTGCTATTGTGTTACTGTTCACATCCTCCGCCACATCTGCCTTTTGAGGTCTTCCACTATTTAACCCATAACTGGAGGGAAGATTGGATTTCATACCTTTCCCAACGTAGAAGGAACAACTTGGATTTGAACCCGCATACTACGGTTCCGAAGTCCGATTGTCTATCCACTGGGCCATGTCGACTGCTATTTAGAATCTTACTCCCACAATAATTGATGTGAAATTTTTAATTTTTTTAAATTCCCAACCAAATTTTTTTTATCAGTTATATATACAATGTTAATTCCTTAAATCCCAGTCAATCCTTTGCAATGTTATATAAACTATCTACTAGTGTTATATACAGCTACCTATATCTTATGTACTAATAAAATTAGCGACTTGCAACACTATGGTGATTTTATCATTTTCTTAATAGTCTCTCTTGAAAAATCTACCAAAAATCAGGTAATCATTTAATCAATATGAATTTCTTTTTAAATTCTAGAGGCTATTTTGGAATCTTGAAAATGCTGATGCAGATGCTGATATCAATAAAGATAATTCCGCAAATTCTGAGTTGACTATTTTGGAATGTCTCTTAGAAGCTTTCTTACGCCATTCAACAGTACGTTTTTTTATCATTTACAGAAATTCAGATCAATCAATAAAAACAATATTGAATAAACCAAACATGAAATTATAATGCCTCAGGAAACTAATTCCAAAAAGTTTACAAATTTCATTACTTAAAAAATGCTTCTTTTTTTTTTTTTTAAAAGAAAGAGATCATATAAGATGCATTTAGCAGCAAAAATAAACCAGCAAAAATAAACAATTTAAGATGAAATGAAAAAAAATTAAAATTTAATTTATTTTTACTTTTTGTTTCCAGATTGGCAAACATTCTGTTCAAATTGTCCACCATGGAGGATTAGCTTTACTTCGTCGTGCTCTTGATCATTATCCAGATAATTGCCATATACATCAGTTATGTGCCCGAATTTTAGGCAATCTTGCCCTTCGACCTGATCTACACGAAGACATTGTAAAAAGTGGTATGTATATTTGATTTTCCTCCAATATTTTTTTCATTTAAGGTATTCATCTGAACAGATTTATTTTAAATTAATATACAAATCACAAAGGACAATGATCATAATCAACATCATTATAATCAATATTATCATCATCATTATTATAATTCATTTTTTAAAGAGTATGATGTTTCCAACTGGCATTGTGTAATACTGCCTCAGCATTAAGTATGCATTAGACTTTAGACACATTGTTTTTCTGTTCCCATCGAACACCAATGCTGCAATTCACTCTGACCTATTTCATGAAGTTTGATAGCCATTTTGTGGTGCTTCTATTATTATTGTTGTTATTATTTGGTTTTTAAACCAATCACTATTAGAGTTTTCGTGCTTAGTGGCTTTTATTTAAAAATTAATAAACAATAAGTTGAATAAAACACTCTAACCTATTCATACTTTATACTAGATTAAATGCATCATACTTGTAATATGATGTTTAACTGCCGATGAAAGTGAAACAGCTTATCCATTTGGTGAATATTCTCATTAATACAATTTGATTTTGTCTTTATTAAGTGCTTGCATTTATTTATAATTATATCAATTTGGTATTGATTAAACTGGAATCATGCCACTTCTTTTACAGAACGATAAATGAATTATTATTATAATAGCACCTATATTTTAATCATGAAAAAAGGAAGTCTATAGTGTCATCAGAGTAAAATCCTTCTTTTGAAGTTCAAATCTAAGTTTGATCCATTAGAATCATATTGTGCTTATTTGTGGGGTGGATGAGGCTTAAAAAAAGAATGTCAGTGAAAAACTGAAGTTAATTAACTGATTGATAAATGTATAAAATCCCAGCTCAGATTCAATTTTGAAGTATATCTCAGCTGTGAGCTTAATAATACACCATTTGAAATTTTTAAAAAATGAGTGTAGCAAATTAGTTCAACACAACAGACCAAATCCAATAAAAAAAATCTAACCATCGTCCCTACACCTTTTTTAGCACACTGATTTTTTTAGAAATTGACTTTATTATTCGGACTTCTGTCCTCATCTTGGTAATTTTGATATTTCTACATTACATTTCAGCCTAGTTTACCTCAGGCCGTCTTCAGGTGTTTTAAATGTAATCTCAGATAGGGATAAAGACAGCCTGAGGTAAACTAGGCCGAAACGTAGTGTAGAAACATCAAAATTACCAAGATGAGGTCAGGTGTCTGAATAATAAAGTTAATTCCTAAATTATAAAGCCTCATCTCAAAAATAGAAATAATAACTGATTTTTTTGTTTTTTGTTTTAATTGTTGTTGATAAAGATTGTTGTGGATTTTCAATATATTGTATATGAATATGAATGTTTAATTATTTATTGTTTATTAATTTTTGTTTTTTTCTATGCTTTTAGGATGGGTTAGTATCCTGGTGAAATGGATGAAATCTAATGATATTGATGTCTGCCTCAATACCGCTCGTGCCTTAGCCAATATGGATATTGATAGTTCATCTGCAATGTACCATGATGGAATTTATATCCTACATCCAATTTATAGATCACGGTCAGTTCTTTGGTTTGTTTTTCTTTAACTTATTCAAGATATTCTTTTCAACTTAAATAGATTTTCTGTTTTAAATTGCCATAGAAAAATGCAATTATAAATAATTAAATTTTTGTGCTTCTTTTTCTATTTTAAATAGTAAACCTATTTATGCTGATGTTGTATTTATTCATGGTTTATTGGGTGGACCTTTTAAGACATGGAGACAAGGAGGTTCAGACCATCAGTTACCAAGTGAATTGAATGAACTTATTGCTCAGGGACAGTACACACGATGTTGGCCAAAAGTAAGTTATCTGTTTATTTGTTCCTCGGCTTAGTTTTTGTTTTTTTCTTAGGGCTGAGGCTTGCTTGTGGGTTCAATCCTGATGCAGATGCTGATATCAATAAAGTGTATTATTATATGTATTAGTATCATTTAGATTATTTGGACAAAGTTAAATAAGCTAAAAACTTTACATTAATGCTTATACACAGTTATTTATTGTCAATGGAAAGAGAATAATCCATTCCCATGGATTGGTTTGAAGTTTATGCAAAGTTCCTGGTTTCAATATGAAATCTTCACAGCTCGACAAGAAATTTTCCATAATTGAGAAAATTCATCATCAAAAAAGCCGGATCGCACATTCCGTGTAACAATGTGTATGCAACAATAAAGATCAGAACAACAATCCAAAACCTTAACAAGGGAAGTCCATTTGGCCTAGTGGGTAGGCAGTCGGACTTTAGAATCACAGTACACAGTTTGAATCCCAAATGCATTCATAATTAGACTAACATTCTTGGGGAAAAAGTATGAATCTTCACATTCCCTCCAGCTATGGGTTAAATAGCAAACATTGTGTTAACAAAAAAAAATATGTGTATTGTTTATTGGCATAAAATGACCTAGAAATTTTGATATTTCATATATAAAACCTGAACTTTAAAGGACACAGAAGATTTAATTTTTTAATTTGTTTCTTTCTTTTTTTGTTTTTCAAAACACTTTTTAAGTAATTTTCACCTTTATTTTTATTCCTAGGATTGGCTTTCTCAAGATTGTGAACATGCACGGATTTTAACAGTTGAATATGATACTTACCTTAGTGAACTTTCTGCCACTTGTCCATTTGACAGGGAAAAGTTAGTAGATTTTATAAATTAATTTTATCTTTTGAATTATCTTTTTATTGTAATAATCACTTATTAATTTTTATTGAGTAAAGTATATGTTTTTTAGTGGTGGTAAAACATTCTAACAAGCTTATTCAATATAACAATTTTTCAAAAATCTTTTTTCTAATTTCTTTTTAGGAGATCTTTGTATGAACGAGCCAAAACTATTCTTAGTAAACTCCGAAAAGCTGGAATTGGGGAACGTCCAATAATTTTTATTGGCCATTCTATGGGAGGTAAGTAACGTTTTGTTTGTGTGAATTTCTGAGCTGAAACTTTCCAATAACTATTATTTTCATTATACGGTAAGAGGGAAATCAAAGGAATTCTAGGTCAAAAATTGTATTGCCCATATAAGACATTATTTGTTTCACTTTCTTCTTCTCCCTAATATAAATTTGATGTCCCATCCTTCAATGGAAGAACTACTACATAGAATCCTCTTCTCTCTCTGTCTCCAACTACTACTCTTGTTGCAAAATGGGCATGGCGATGTGTCTGTCAGTTGACGTCACACTGAGTATGATATTTACTTGGTGAGCACCAACCCAAGTTTGGCACAAGGCTGTTTTTACGTGCTCTTTTTTTATTCGGTGTTACCCTTCACCTAGATGAGCTGCTCTCCTGAGTTAACGAGCCCCATCTACCCGAGGCTGCTAAAGTAAAAGTTATGGTTTAGACTGGGAATTGAACTCGCGTAATACGATCTCAGAGCCCGAGCTTTTACCAATGCTCCACCATCGCTGCCCTACGTCACACTGAGTATATAAGACACCATCGCCATGTCTGAATCAGAGTTGGGATAAAAGTCTTAAAGAGTGCACTTGGCCAATAAATAGTTAACCAAAAATGTCCGTCTTCGTGTTGTAAATCATCTTGATTCCAGCTAACAACTTTGGAGACCAACACAGAGATGGACTGCAGGGAGAAGCCCCTCTCCTGGAGTCTGAAAGGGTTCAGAACAACGAACGAACATCTTAATTGTGAGTAGCCCTTTTCAGATTTCTTGTTCGACCCCTGCCGGCCAAGAACGACCGTCCATCGGCGCAAATGTGAGATCGGCCCGAAGACAATACAACACACACCCACAGGTGAGCAACAAATAATACCAAACACCAGCGTCGTAACGTTACAGCCCGCTGCTTCCTCTCTAGATGGAGCGGCACGATATGATGATATTGGCTTGTTTCTGTGTTAAACCTCGACTTATAAACTGGTAATTAAAAATGTGGTTTAATCCTCTTAAAGGTGAATTTGGGTCCATTGGATCAGCACTTTCTTTATCTAAATATTGAAACAAAATTTGAATCGGTTATTTTTTTAATAAGATTGTGATTATATGCTTTTTTTATTCTTGTAAAATACATAAATATTTTGTGATTTTACCATTTCTTTTTATTATTTACTTATTTGTAGGGCTGTGATAATATGCTTTTATTAAAAAATATTCTTGTCACGGACTTGACTATTTTGTAATTTTACCATTTCTTTAAATTCTTTAGTTATTAGTAGGGCTGTGACAATCTGATTTTATTAAAGATTATTCTTGTAACAGACTTTTTTTGTTGAACGGATATGTCGAGCAAAAACGTAGAATACAGTGTATGCTTGTTGGTCAGACCAGCTGCTAGCAGTAGACAGTATGTTATCCTACGTTCTGTGGTGATATCTCCCACGTGAGAATTAGCCTCAAAGAATTTATATTGTAATGAGAATTGTTCGTTATATAATATTAATATAATATAATATTAACCAATTCATCAAGACTGATCTAAGACCGAACGGGTGAGGAAATTTCTTTCTAAAACTCTATAACAACAGGAAGACTGATCCAAGCCTAAACGGGCGAGGAGAAGTCTTCCTAAAACTCCATAACAACAGGAAGACTGATCTAAGCCTCAACGGGTGAGGAGAAGTCTTCCTAAAACTCCATAACCACAGGAAGACTGCTCTAAGCCTGAACGGGTGAGCAGGGGTCTTCCAAAAACTCTATAACAACAGAAAGACTGATCCAAGCCCGAACGAGTGAGAAGAGGTCTTCATAAAACTCTATAATAACAGGAAGACTGAAGCCCGAATGGGTGAGGAGAGGTCTTCCTTAAGCTCTAAAACAACCGGAAGACTGATTCAAGCCCGCACTGGCGAGGAGGGGGTCTTCCTAAAACTCTATAATAACAGGAAGACTGATCCAAGCCTGAACGTGTGAGCAGAGGTCTTCCTAAAACTCTATAACAACAGAAAGACTAATCCAAGCCTGAACAGGAAAGCTCTTTCACCTTAATAACAACAATCAGAAATTTCAAATTAAAAGGGGGGCAAAATAAACTATTAACAGGTGTGATTAGTGACCTCCAGGGGAGCAGAGATAATTATCGATTACCTAAGCGTGAAATTCAAAGATATTTCAATTGCCTTCTTTTTCTTTATTTTCTTTTTTTTATCGGCTTAAACCCCTAAGTGATTAACTGATAATTAAGGATTTGGGTTAATCTACTTTCAGTCAGATCCAAACGTGAATTAGGGACTTTCTACATTTGGCTGAAGATTAACCGATTTTTTAAAAATAAGTTCAGATAAAAAAGCACTTGACTCTAACAAGCCGAGGGAGGTCCACTTTGGGCAGTGGATAAGTCACACTTGGGAAAGGTATTAATCTCCATATTCCCTCCAACTATACATTAAATCGTAATACATAAGTTCAAATCCAAGTCATTCCCATTTGTACTAATACCCTTGGGAAAGGTATGAATCTCTGTATTCCATCCAGCTATATAATAAATCATAATACTAGAGTTCGAATCCAAGTCGTTCCCATTTGTACTAATATCCTTGGGAAAGGTATAAATCTCCGTATTCCCTCCAGCTGTATATTAAATAGTGCATACAACGTTTGTTTGCTTTTTTTCCTTTACAACAGCAACCGACTTCGGAATCGTAACACACGAGTTCGAATCCTGGTCGTTCCTTTGACCTCCACATTTAGTCAATACCCTTGGGAAAGGTATAAACCCTTACTATCCCTCCAATGGATTATTAACCTTTGTAACGTGAAGATTGTAATCCCAGTCTAAACCTTAGCATTTACCTTTACCTGTCTCGGGAAGATGGGGCTCGTTAATTTAGGAGAGTAACTCATCTGGATGAGGGTCAACACTGATTACAAGAACCCAGAGGAAAAAAACGGCTGTCGGGTAGACGGTAAATGGACCAAGAAACGGGCACCCGATGCAACCTGGTGTTCCTTGTGCCGCAGTGTAGGATGAGTGTGCGTGGCCATCGCGCCACCACGACCAAACTAAACAATCATCATCATCATCATCCGCGGTCACTCGTTGTCGAGTAAGACTGTCCTCCGTCCCAGGTACCCGTGGATCTTCAGATGGACGTAGAGGCCGATCCTAGACCCTACCGTTCTTCTACAGTGTGGGCAGGTGAAGGTAGTAGTGCTGGTAGGTATAGGTTGTATCTGATTAACTCGTTGTCGAGTAAGACTGTCATCCGTCCCAGGTACTCGTGGATCTTCAGATGGGCGTAGAGGCCGATCCTAGACCCTACCGTTCTACAGTGTAGGCAGGTGAAGGTAGTGGTGCTGGTAGGTATAGGTTGTATCTGATTAGCTCGTTGTCGAGTAAGACTGTCGTCCGTCCCAGGTACCCGTGGATCTTCAGATGGGCGTAGAGGCCGATCCTAGACCCTACCGTTCTTCTACAGTGTGGACAAGTGAAGGT
>JAUZSX010334536.1:0-10864 GCA_034780655.1 Idiosepius hallami
GTATGTAAAAATTAATAAAATAAAAAATCATTTTTAAGGTTAATATTTGTGTCTACTTTGTCAATAATAACCACCAAACCACAAATATTACACCATCATAGGTTAACATATTTTGGTGGAGAAGCTCTCATTAAAGATCTTGTGTGTGTACGTGTGTGTTTGGGTGGCTGTGTGTGTGTGTACGTGTGTGTTTGGGTGGCTGTGTGTGTGTGTACGTGTGTGTTTGGGTTAACATATTTTGGTGGAGAAGCTCTCATTAAAGATCTTGTTAGGCTAATTTAATGAAATACTGAAATGTAAAAAAGTCAAGTTTTTTAGAAAAAAAGTCTTGGAATTGGTTTGTTGTTTTTGTTTTATTGTTTTTGTCAAGACAAAGAATGCCACCCCCTCTGTTGCAGGGGGGGATGCACAAGAACACCAAAACAACTCACGTTTATGCAACATTAAAAAAAATAAAAATGATATATTAATGCATGTAGATATTGATCTTCATCAAAGATCAATGACTGATATATTTCCATCTTAAAAAACAAACTTGTAAGCTGTTTGTGACCTTTGTCTTTCATTGGAGATAGAGTGACAACAAGTCTCATCATAAAGTTTTCTTAGCTTTTCCTCCCCTGCTGCTACTCCTCACATCCTTCCCTAGTAGAATCCTGACTCTGTCAACACCTGGTGGTACTTCTTGAAGGACAATAAGTCTTTTCTGGCATTTCATTATTTTTGCACCTTTTACAATCTGTGATTGAAAATGTCATTTTAGGATGAAATCTTTTCTCTTTCTGGTTTTAGTTTCCATGCTCCAGACAATCAGGCCTGCTCTTCTTAAGACTGCAATGCTCTGTAAAATCGGTATTTTTCCATTGATCCCAATGTCATGCAGTCTTCCCTTCAGGTCTATTGGGATTGTTCCTAATATTTTAATGTTAATTGGTATTACTGTGGTTATCATCATTATTATTATTACAATGATTATCATTCCTGCTGTTTTCTTCCTTTCTCATAAAAAAAAACAGAAATGCTAAATGTCATGATGATGATGATGATTCTGCCCATTTTATGAGTTCAGGATCAAAAAAACTTGATGAAGCTTTCCCATTAAATAAGACAATATTTCTAACAAAATTGATGAGAAATAATTTAATGTGTTTTTTTGAAGCAAACTTAATTAAAATCCTGATAAGAATTTTCTTTATTAAATGATTCGATTAAAATGATTTTCTTTTATTTGATCTCAAGAAATTTTATCTTTTCTGAATCAATTTTCAGCTTTGGGATCAAATTTTAGGGTTTTTTTGTTTTGAATATTTATTTATTGAACAATGTTTTGTTTCTATTTGAGTAAAAGGAGGGCAAGAGGGGGAGAGAAGAACAATTAAAGGAAGGAAGGAAGGGAAGGGAAGGGAAAAAAAAGAAGGAAGGAAGTGAAAATCTTATCTAATCCTCATCTTTTTTTTCTTTCTTCATTTTCATGAAAGACAAAGTTTGGATTGAACGGATGTCAGTTATTCTTCGTAGCTTTTCATCTAACCCTAACCCTTTCCCACTCCCATGGGGCCCCTTTTTCCTCCACTTGCGTTGATTTTCATCAGATTGCAAATTCTATGAAAAATCTTTTTTCAATTTTGTTCTTTTCAAAATGACAGCAAAACAGTTTTCCTTAAATTTTTTATGGGACTTCTACTCTCATCTTCAGTGTTGTCTTTACAATGTTTTGGCTGATGCACTCTTGGGTCTTTCTCAGGAATTGAATTGGAAGCCTTCTTGCAGTTGGGAAACCAATCCAATATTTAGAGGGGGACAATTGTCCAAATCCTGTCAGAATTATTAGCTTCTTTGTTAACCTGTAATAATTATTCTTTAATTATTTTCTCTCATTGAGTTGATGAGCCTCATCTATCAGAGTTTTTAAAATCTGTGTTATCCTTACACCTAGATGAGTTGCTCTCCCAAGTAAACAACCTTGCCCTGCCAAACTCTGAGGAAAGCTCCAGATGAAGGTAAATTGGGATTTATTAGTTTAGGTAAAGACTTTTTCTTTTCAAAATAAATCCTGAGGTGCAAGCAATAACACTTAGGAATTGGGGTGCAGGGTACTCAAATTCAAGGGGTTCAATTACATTTTCATTCGGGGAAAATACCTGTGGGAAAGGTATGAATCCCTTTGTGACCTCCAGCTATAGAATAAACTGTGTTATTCAAATAATAAGTTTACAAATAAAACACAATTATTAAAAAATTCTTTTTGGCATTAAATGACCAAAAAAGGTTGATATGTCATAAAAAGACAGAATCTAAGCAAAAAGAAAGACTTTATCAAAAGATGATTGTTCTTGGCATTAAATGACCAAAAAAGGTTGATATGTCATAAAAATAAAACACTACTTAACAAATTGGATCACAACAAATTTCAATTTTGTTGAAACAAAAAAAAAATCTTGTTAATTCCTTAATGGATTAATGGAATTAAATTCATGAAACAAATCCAAATCAGCACAATTTAGAGATAAACTCGGGCCCCTAATGTGCCATTTTTAAAACTTCAATTATTTTCTTTCAACAGATTTTATTAAAGTTTGATGATTGTAAATCCAACTAAAATATTTTATCCTCCAAAATTGGAAAAAATTCAGTCATGCATTTTGATGGAAGCCCATCATTCATCTTCAATCCTTTGAATAATAAATGCATTCATTGAAGGACAGAAAAGTTTCTCAAGGCAAAACAGATTTGACTTTTTACTTCTACAATTGTCATTGAATGAATTATGTATGTAGAGTTGTCCTACTTAAAAATGAAGGGAAAAGTTGATCCATTCAATCCTAGAGTTTTCTATCTGAAAATAAAGAGAAAGTTAATCAAATCCTTGAAAAGTTCTGCTGCAATGAATAAACCATGAAAGTTCTGAGACTGACGTCATTTTAGCTCCAACTTTAAGCTTTCAGTCTATGCTTTTTTTGACCAAAAATAACAAGAAATGCAAAGTAAATTTTCTTCCCGTTGGCAATAAAACAAAATTAAAATCCAATTATTAAACTCAGCTGACGTTACAACATTTTGATTTCTTTGATAAAAAGGAATTAACATTAATTTGCCCTGATGATGCTTTATTCTAGAAAGGCAAAACATTAGATTGACCCTCTACATTTATACAATCTGAATTTTGGTGTTTTTTTTAAATATTTCTATTTCTTATCCAAATACACATCTAAATTTTCTCTTCTTTGCGACTTTTTAAAAATTCATTTTTTTTTTCAACAAAAACAAGAATCAGTTGTTTTTTTTTATTACTGCTTCTTTCTTTGTTGATTTCTCTCTCTCTCTCTCTCTCTCTCTCTCAACACACATACACACCTATGCATAACAACAGACCATATAACTTGGAAATAACACATCTATGATGACTCTTACTAATCTATAATATAAAATATAAACCAAAAGAAAAGGTTTTAAATTTTAATTTATTAAAAAAAAATTCTTTAATTGATTTTTATTTTTAACAATTTTTAATAAAATCTGTTGAAATCCTTTTAATAAAAGGGGGAAGTCCATTTGGCCTAGTGGGTAGGCAGTTGGACTTCAGAAGTGTAGCACGCAAGTTCAAATCCCATTCATTCCATTTGTGCTCATAATTGGACTAATATCTTTGGGAAAGGTATGAATCCCCACATTCCCTCCAGCTATGGGTTAAATAATGAACATTGTGTTATTAAAAAAAAAAACTACATATGTATACAATGTTTGTTCTTGGCATTAAATGAGCTAAAAAGGTTGATATGCCACAAAAAAAGAAATATTTAATTTTTATTTTGTTAATACAACTTGCTACAAAACAAAACAAAAAATTTGTCAATTCAAAATCTTTGAATCAAATTAAAATGAAAAACCTTTTTTCTTTGATCCTCCAGTTTTTTTTTAGAAAAATAAACAAATTATTTGGCTTTAAATCAGCCACAAATCAAATGAGTTTTTTCTAAAAAAAAAGAAAAAGAATATCAAATAGTCTTTTTTTTTAAATATCTTTTGGTAAAACTTGATGAAAGCAAACGATTTCTTTTTCTCTAAGAAAACTTCTTGCATAAAAAGAAAAAGCGATCGACGCAGGAAAACGTAATTCTTTTTGGCAAGATTTACGTCAAAGTTTTGATTCTCTTTTGATTCTTTAGTCTTACAGTTGAGGGTAAGGAGCCTTTCTTCTCGGCCAGTTTCCCCTGGGGCAGGGGGGTAGGGAGAATGGCGGCCCCTGCTGGGGAAAATGCCTGGCTTTTTTTTCATGTGCTTAAAAAAATATCAGAGAAAAACATTGACATTCAAAATTGAATCATTTTATTTATTTTTTTTTTTTCCATGAATGATTTTCAACAATTATGAATGAGATTTGGGAAAATTGGGACTTGAAAATGGATGAGTGGATGAGTGGCATTTTTTTGTACAGATATTTTTTACTTTCTTTATTTGTCTGTAAATTCTAAGATTTAAAGGCTTTTTTTTTTCAAGATAAAGTTTAGAAAAATCACTGAGTTTTTTTTTTATTTTTTGGTGGTATTAGAGGAGGGGTTGGGTTGGTTTGTTATTTTGATGAATCAAGTTTGTTTTTTGAAAATCTTGAGAGAGACTAACGTCGTTTTTTGATTAACTGAGATTGACAAAGTTTCCAATGAGAAGATGCCATGATACAAACAAACAAACAATGATACAAAACATAACCTTTGACATTGTTGCCAAAATCAATTTGAAGAAGACTCAAAACTCAAAATTGATTTCAGAATATTTTTGCAATTTATTTAAGGATTATTTCTGAAATGTTGCAGACGGAAGGATTTGAAGTCCAAATGCAATTTGTAAAAAGATACGACAATTCGAAAGCAACAAAATTTGATTTTAAAATTATTTAAGACAATAAAAATGTTGAAGGCTTTTTTGAACAATAAATAAATGACATCAATTCAAGATAAACGTCTGATGTGAATGAGATTTTGGTTGATTTAAAAAGATTTATGAAAACTGAAACAAACAAATAAAAAATTGTGTTGAACAGACATTTTTATGCAATAAAAGTTTCATTCTGATTTTTTAATGAAAAAAAATTCACCAACAATTTTAATTTTTAGGATTATCATACTATTTTGGAAGAAGACAATTTCATTTGAAAAACATTTCATATTCTTCCTTTTCATAAACAAATTTATCTTTTTATATGATATTAATTTTATCAAATCTCAAATTCTAAAATCTAGATTTACAATTTGATAGTTGTGGTTGGAAATAAAAATAATTAAGTTATAATAGGCTTCCCGACCTTTGAAAGAATGAACTCTTCTTCCTCTAAAAATAAGAGTCTTTTCTTTACAGTGATACTTGCTATAATATTACTACTGCTACTTACAGGTGTTGCTCAAATTATGGTCGACCAACATTTTCTAATAGACGGCTACAACTGATAAGGAAATCTGACAATTTATTTATAACATTCTGATAATAAAGAAATGTATCAACAATATTTATACAATTGATTCTTTTGGTAATTTAATGAAAATAATAAATTGTTTTTCTCTCAACAAAGAAAAGAATCAGATTTTCTTAGATGTGTGTGTATGTGTGTGTGGAGAGATTTTAATTTCTTCTTGTGTGAAACTGACTTTCAAAACTTTTCAATGTTCTTCAAATGTCATCTTTAAAAATTTCATTTTTTAACTGTTTAAATCATATTAGAAAATTTCAAGTCAAAATGTGAGGTGTTTCCATTATTTTGTCCAACCCCTGTATATATATATATATATTTTTTTTTAAATAAAAGGTAATACTCAATTTTAACACCCATAGGTGCCATATCTTGTGACAGTTAGTTCAAACTGCATATGAATACCCACGGGTGAGAAAATACACTAATAACAAATAAATGTTTTTTTTTTCTTTTATTTGTTTCTTTCCGTCTTTCTCTCTTTCTTCCTCTTCATCCCCTTTCAATTTTCATTCTTTCTTTTTTCAGGCCTCTCATTCATTTTTCATTCCTCACACTTCCCCCAAAAGTCCCCTTCATGGATCTTCACTCTTCTTCACCCCTCCCCCAATGTATTTTATTCCACTTTTAATTCAAACGTAAAAGAATAAAAATGTTTGAATTTAGAGAATAAATATGAATCGTGTTGTCTTGTCTAAATCAAATACTGAGCCCCGGATGGGGGTTGTTAGGGGTCCTTTTATCTGGCTTTCTAGAAGATTCTTTGGGGCTTCATTTAAACAAAACAAAAACATTTGTTTTTTTTTCTTCTTCTTCTTCCTTCTTCTTCTCCCCCCCCCCACACCGTTTTTTTCTTTTTTATGAACGGAAATAAAAAAAATTATTTGATTTGATTTGGTGTAACTTTCCATTTGAAAAAAAGGCTTTTTTGGTAATTGGTTGTGTTTACAAAATGATGGACTCAAGCCTGAGTCTTTCTGTCCCTTCTCTCTCCTTTTGTTGGGGGTTGTTATCGAAATTCTGTCATCCATTTGTTACAACATGATACACACATCCTCTGCACCCTGATATTCTGTAAGGGAAACAATGGCCTTTTTTGTCTTGGTTTAAGTTGGCAGAAAGAGAATTGATACAGGAAGGAATGGATAGGAGAAGGGAAGGAGGGAGGGAAGGACAGGAAGGTGTTTGTTGTTGTCTATTAGCAAAGGAAATGGCTCAACAAAGAGAGAGAGAGAGAGGGATGGATGTATATTTCTTTTTCTTTCATTTCTTAAATCAATTTTTTCTTTTTTAGATTTAGTTTTATGATTTTCAAGATTTAAAACAGTTCAAATTTGTGGTTATTTTTATGCTGCACATGTAGCGTTATGTTAAGATTAATATTTTTAACCAAACTTTAGAAATAATGAAACAAACAAGATTTTTTTTTTTTTAAAGAAAATGAATTTGTGTTTATTTACACTTACGGCTGCGTCTGTAGCAGTTGTGTAGTTGTTTTTGATGATGATTGTCTCTGGGTCAGATTTTGCCGTTTATTATGAATAAGTTCACAGGTCTTATCAACAGTGGTTGTTGGTGGGCAAAAGGTATGTTAACGAACGGCCCTGACTGGTACACTTACATGCAAAGCGACCCACTCTCCCTGTTTTGTTGTTGTTCTAGGTTTATTTATATAAGCCTTTTAGGCTTTATGGGTCAAAGGGTACATCAGCTGATTGTAAACGCTGAATCAGCATTAAAAATTTTGTGATACATAATCATATAAAAACTACTACATATCACTGCACTAAACTTTACAATATAAAATATACAATAAAATATATTGATATTTTTAAACATATATTGACCTTTGCTTCATTAATTGTATTTTTTTTTCTGCTTTTTTAGTGCAACAATCCGTTAACGAAGGAACCGAAACTGCAAGCGGCCATGAGGATTGTGCCTGAATGGAAGGAGTATGATTACGAAATCAAAGTTCTTTGGGATAAAATCTATGGCACATCAACAAGGTTTCAAATTGAATACGACAAACCACAGAAATATTGGACACAAGAAGACAATGCTTCCATAGGGTCCAAAGGTAAAACAAAAAAGGAAGAATTTTGATTTTCTTTTTTTTTTTTCTGTTTTTTTGGATCACCAATTATTATTATTAATTGTCTTTGAAGTTTGTAATTATATGAAAAGAAAGGATCAATTTGTATTTAGGGGAGGAATGGTGAAAGAGAAAGAAAGGTTAGAGTGGATAGTACCAAAATTCATCTCTCTCTCAAATATATATATATATATATATATATATATATAAAGTAAGTGAAGACTCAACAGCTTCGGTGACTGTCAGTTTCTTGCACTGCACGGTAATCAGACTGTAAAGCTATTCGGTCTGATGACTATACAGGCGAGAGATTGACAGTCACTGAAGGCCATTGACTCCGTGTCTTCACTTATCTAATATACATGCTTTATCACAAATATCGAGCACTCTATCTATAAATATAAGCAATCTCATTTTACAGATTAATATGTATAGAAAATATATAAACTATATAGATATATATATATATATATATATATAAAATCCATAAACCGTAGTTTTGTAATAATTTAAACAATATAAAGCAAATTGTGATGAGGAAGCTTTCCTTGACTTAGATTAAAACAATAAATAATAAAAGATGTTCCAATAGAGGAATGGTTAAAGACCGTGTTCTATAACCATTAGGGTCACGGGTTCAATTTGGAGAAGTTGTGGGTGTGGATGTATATTAAATGTAGATATATTTATTTTTATCTATTGTTTTATCTTCTTTTTGTTGTGCGAATGTTTTTGCTTCTCAATTGATTTCTTTATTTGTTAATCCAATTGAATGAATGAATGTTATTATGATTGGATCCCTAATCTGTTCTCTCCATTAACCTTTGGACCCTATCATCTAATCAACCTGATGATTAATTGATGCCTGACTACAAAACAGACTTGTGTTGGCAGATTGTAACTTGTACCCATACACCTCCATCCACCTTGGTTGACTCTTCCTTTTTTGTTTTGTTTTTTGTCTGGAGGGGTTTCTTTTCCTTTCCTTTCCTTCCTCTTTTCCTTTCCTTCCTTCTGCAACAGTTTCATGTTGGATCTTTCTTTCTTTCTTCAGTGAAAATAAACCTTTGGGTTTTTTTGTTGACAAGAATCAGGGCAGGTGGTGGGGGTGAGGGTTCGATTCCGCCCTTCTTTCTTTCCTTTCTTCCAATTCACCTTCTCTGTACTCTGTCTCTGTCCCCCTGCCCCTCATTAAATGTTCTTTCTCCTTTAAATAGACTAGTTTTTAGTTCTTCTCACGTTGATTCGAAAATGAAAATGAACCCTTGTTCTTTTGAAGCAATCTTTGGAAGAGATCGAGAGAGATGGGTGGGTGGGTGGGGTCACAGGTTGTTCATCCTCTTCTTCCTTCCTCCCCTTACCCTCCCTTCCTTTGCTGATTCCCAATTTTGCAGCTGGCATTTGTTCTTTCTACCAGTACACCCACCTCTCGGCCCAATCTGGTCAGCCGATGAGCCTTTCACTTCATCTTTCCATGCGTCTCCGCCCCTTTTCATTACATGACCGTCAGGTGCCTTTGTTGCAGGCCATCTGTTTCTACAAAGACCAACAAATGACATTACTTTCAATGGAATGAAAGAGAGAGAGAGAGAGAGTTCTCCTACCACTACCTCCTTTTACCTGTTGCTGAATTGCATCCTGGGAAAGGGAGAGCAAGGGAGCACCTTGTTTGAATTGTTTCTTTTAAAGTTAAAGAAGGCGTTCCCATTTGTTAGAGTGAGCACTGCTTATCAAAAACTTATTTTGCTTTTTTATGAAGAATTCATTCATTAATAATTATTTTCCATTTTTCTTCATTTTTTTTCCACCTTTCTTAAAAAAGTTTCCTCCCTCTCATGATTTATTATTTTGATGGATGAAAACAATATGGAAAAAAAAAACTTTTCTATATAATAGGCTTTGTTAACTACTTTAGAGAAAAGCTTTAGAAATGAAGTTTGTATTAAAAAGCATTGACTTCTTTCCAATATAATAATTTGGTGTTACGCTTCACCTAGATGAGATGCTCTCACAAGTCAAAGAGCTCCATTTGCCCGAGGCAGCTAATGCTCCAACATCACTGCACATTGCATTAACCTTTAGCTGCCTCGGGCAAATGGGGCTTGTTGACTTGGGAGAGCACTCATCTAGGTGAAGGGTAACACCAAATGCAAACAGCTAATGCTCCAACATCACTGCACATTGTATTAACCTTTAGCTGCCTCGGGCAAATGGGGCTTGTTGACTTGGGAGAGCATCTCATCTAGGTGAAGGGTAACACCAAATGCAAAAAGCCTGGGTAAGAGCACGCAAAAATGGCCTTGTGTCAAACTGGGGTTGGTGCTTACCAAGTAAATATAATATGTATTCGTTTTGGGTAGAGTTGTTACTTGAGGGGTGGTGAGGCATCATGATTTTCTTTTTCACTTTCTTTAGGGGGCAATGAACTCAAGGATATATATATATATATATATATATATATATAATGTCTGAATTGGGATCTCACAATGTGCATGATAGCAGGCAGTCACCGTACTCGCCCTTCGACTGCTCAAGTCTGACTAAAAAGATTGCCTCAGTCTAACTCACTTCCTATTTAGGAGTGGGTGTAACTATGGATGACCAAAAGCATTCATAATTGCTTTACAAAACTATGTGTTTATAACATTCATCAAAATAATTGTTCTCTGCATTAAAATGACCTAATAAGGTTGATATGCCATTAAATTATTTACTTTTTAAAATCAATGAAGAATTGTTTTGTTTTTGTTTTTGCAGATAAAAAATCCTCAAAAAAGAAGAAAAAAGAAAAAACAGAATTATAACGAAAACGGAAAAAGGATTAGGGTTTTTTTTTTTATATTAAGGAAAAAAATGATTTTTGTTTTTTTGTTGAGGAAGAGAAAAAAAAATTTGGAATATTTCATATACATACATACATACATACATACATGTGTGGGATGAAGGTTGGAGCTGCATATTTAATTTCAAGCCTTGCTGGAAATTGGCTTTTTACCTTTGGACCCTGACTTAGCCAATATTTTGGGCCTCCATGGTCTTTTAATATATATATATATATATATCACTTATATATAAAGTTATATGTATGAAATACATGGATTAATATTGCATATTGTGTTATTCAAAAAACTATTTGTGGACAAAAAAGAATGTTTATAAAGAAAAATAGGTTGATATTCTGTAAAAAAAAAAAATTACTTAAGGTTTATGAATGCTTGCTTGTGAAGTGGGCAAGTGGATAAAGGTGTTCAGTTACAGACCTCAATGCTATGAGTTCAATCCTGGCCTTAGGGCCAGGCTGTATGAAC
>JAUZSX010334547.1:0-10864 GCA_034780655.1 Idiosepius hallami
TATATAAATTATATAGAAAATATATATATATATATATATATATAAATTATATAGAAAATATATATATATATATATATATATATAAATTATATAGAAAAATTAATTAGAAAAAACAAAAAACAAGAATATATTCAGTGTTGATGTATATCGGATTTTTCCTTCTTCAGAGCACATTTATTATTATCATTATTATTATTTTTTGTCAATTAGGTCTTGTTAGGGACAAGGTCTTTTTAATATTGTGATAAGAAAGAATATTTTTGAAAAAAAAAAAAGAATATTTCAAAGATATGAATAAATGCGTTTTTTTTTTTAAATGAACATAAGACCAAATAAGAGTAAATGTTCCTGAGAAGAAATCAAAGAATTTCAGCGCCCCCCCCCGGAAAGATCATATTGGCCCCAAGGGGGTGCAGTACCACCCACTTTGAAAACCACTGAGCTAGATAAATAGAAAAAAAAACAAAAATACTTACTTGTTGATGCCATACTTATATGCAACAGCAACAATTTCCAATAATGCCACAATCATAAGAGCAAATGTCCCTGAGAAGAAATCAAAGAGTTCTACCCAATAGGCGCCGCTGTTGAATGTGAAGATAATGCCAACTATAAAGCTAAATAAGCACAAAGCACCTAAAATAAAATCAAATAAAAGAAAAATAATTAATAATGAGAAATAATTAATAATGAGAGATGATGCCAATTATCATATTTACTTATTCGAGCCCTAACCCAAGTTTGGCACAAGGCCATTTTTATATGCTCTATAGACCTGGGCTTTTTACACTCTGTTACCCTTCACCTAGATGAGCTGCTCTCCCAATTTAACAACCCCCATCTGCTCGAGGCTGCTAAATTGAAAGTAATGGTTTTGACTGGGATTTGAACTTGCGTAATATGATTCCAGAGGGTCTTTTGTTTGTATTACGTTTTTATTTTTTGTTTTTATTTTTGTAAAAACAATCATGGTGGTGAAATTATGAAACTTATCACAAATAAATATTATTTTTATAAGAGAAAATATACATCTTAATAAATATAAGTTTAAAACATAAGTATCTATTTTGTTTAAGAATTTCAAAATTACGTTAAAAATTACAATAAATTTATTTTTAATTGAATTGAATAAAATCACTAAAACAAATAAAATATATATACTATCTATTTTAACCCTAAAATCTCTAAAGGACTGATATATCGACCCTGCCGACTTATGGCAAAAGAAAACATATACACAACAATATTTCAACTTTCATCTTTGGACCCTGACTTAGAAATATTACCAAGTAGTCACTCAGACCAGTTCTATCAAAGGACCATATTAGGGTTGAAATGTCAGTTTGTATTTTTTGCCTTTGGTTACTGAGGCCGATATATCGGCCCCTTAGGGGTTGAAAGGGTTAAAATAAAAATAATTATTAAAGAATACAGGTTAAAAGTACTGTGATATAAGGAAAGCATTTGGATGTATATATTTTAATTTCAACATACAAAGTGATTTGTCAGTTTAATAAAAAGTTTTTCATGTGATAACTCATCATAAATTAAAAATAGTTATAAGATTAAAAAGAGATCTTTTTGAAGAAGACAAAAATAAAATAATAAAATAGAAAAAATAACTTTAACAAAAATATTAAATTTAAAAAAAAATGAATTCACAAGGGAAATATGTACAAAAATAATGAAGAAAAAAAAACAGAATAGGAAAAAAAAAAAAAAGGAAAGTTAAAAAAATATTGAGAAAGAATGAAACAATGAAACTTAAAAACATCAAAATGTTTTCAACTGAAAATATCAACTTGGAAATGTTTTGAATTTAGAAAAGTATTCAAAATGGCCGTCCGCTTTTTCCGCCATTTTCCACTTGGATGGAATGAAAGGAAAGCAGAAAGATAAATTTGTCTATTTTCAACCAATCAAAACCATTTTGGATTGGCAGAATTAATAATAAGATGATAATTAAAAAGAAAATCAATTGAATTCATTTCTTGTAATACAATTATAAACTATTAATTCAAATCAAAATGTTTAAAAATAAATGTATTTCATAATGATGCAAAAAGCGCTAACACTAGTGAGGGGCGGTCGAAGTGCCCAGTGGATAGGCAATCGGACTTTGGAACTAGAGTAAGTGGGTTCGAATCCAAGTTGTTCCGTTTATGTTGAGATGTCAACTAATACCCTTGGGAAATGGTATGAATCCCTATCTTCCCTCCAGCTATGGATTAAATAGTGCAACTTGTGTTATTAAAAAACTATGTGGGTATGAAATAATGTTTATCAAAAGTAATTGTTCTAGGCATCAAAATGACCTAAAAAGGTTGATATGCCGTTATAAAATAATGTTTATCAAAAGTAATTGATCTCGACATTAAAATGACCTGGAAAGGTTGATATGCCATTAAAACACAAAACAAACAAATTTTGGTTACATACCAGTGGCTTCTCTGGAAAGTCCTGTGCTCCATTTTAGTTACTATTAGATTTTGTCAGGGGTCAGAATCAGAGTCTGTTTGTTTGTTAGATTGTTTTTTATGGGATATCAACCTTAGGTCATTTAATGCCGAGAATTATCATTGTATACATACATTGTTTTTATTTTTGCTTTAATAACACAATTTTAATATCTAACCCATAGCTGGAGGGAATGTGGGGATTCATACCTTTCACAAGGGTAGTAGTCAAACTACGAACACAGATGGAATGACTGGGATTTGAACTCGCGTACAATGATTCTGAAGTCCGACTGGCTACCCACTAGGACCCACAATGGACTTCCTCTGGATCAGATTCAGCAAACAAAATGTTTTTAGGGTTCACATTGAAAATTCCTTAAAGACAAAATAATTGTGCAAATTAAATGAGAAACTGAAAGAAAAAAGAAAAAAAAACAATAAAAAACAACAAAAACTACAAATAAGAAATAAAATTATCCTTTGGATCCTAATGTGCTGATATATATCGGCCCTGGGGACCTAAGGCAAAATATGACTCAATGATATTTTAGCCCTCGTATAGTCCTCAAAAAGAACGGCTGTCAGTGACTAATTGGTAATTTTGCTAAGTCAGGATCCAAAGGTTTAACACAAAAATAAATATTAATAAAACTTCAAAGCAGCAACTCCGATCTGTGCGTGGTCAACTTTAAACAAATAAACCACTTTAACTATATTTAATAGTTTAGAAACTTTAGAAATTAAGATCAATGTTAAAAAAAAAACTGACTGTATATTTTGGATCACACATTCTATTGATAAAAAAGTAATTATAGAATACAATATCATCTGAACAAAAATAAATGAATATTAGTATTTTAACAAAATACTTTCAATGAATAAGTAATTGTAAGATCTCATGTCATTATTCCTGGTAAAAGTGGGATCAGATAAATCCAAGATGAAATATGGAGTCAGATAAATCTAAGATATTAAACTTCAACATTGATCCAAAATGGTAAATTATCGAAGAATATAAAATGTCCAAAATTGGTGAATAAAAATCCAAGTGATTAGTAACAGAATATTAGCAGCAGTGGCAATTATGGCAGTTTGGGTTTAATTATTTAATAGACAATATTATTTGTATTCTGTTCTCCGATTGGCTGGCATTAGATTATCATGGTATAAAAATGGATTTGTCCTGTTTGAACGGACATACACAATAAGAAGAAGGAAAGAAAGATAACACGTCTTAGTAGACCAAAAACAATCTAACAAAAAAAACTTATTGGCTGTTGTAAAAGTAAAAACAAAATAATTTTTCTGTTGTGTAGGAAAGGAAATGTACAACTTTTCTGCTAGTCATAACTATAAAGTGTAACGATACTTGAAGAGAAGAAGAGCTAAGGGATGGCTTAACTATGCATCAGAGACAAGTTATGTCCCTTTGCTCACTCAGTGAATATCATTCAGCATTTCTATTGGTTTGTCTAAGAGAGGTGTAATGTAAAAAGACCAAAATCCACGTCATTTAATAAAATACCAAATAAATAAATAAATACCAATATTCATAGGAAAATGAGACCCAAAACACAAATTTTGGAAGAAACCAAAGACTTTTTATTTTACTTTCAAATCCACTGTTTTGTAACTCTGTGTGTGTGTGTGCAACAGGGATTGTTATTAAAAGTTCTTCCTATCAAAGCCATGATGTGCAGGGGCTGGCATTCTGTCACCTCCTCACTCGGTGACTCTCCTTTGACTCTCTGCTATTATGTCAAGGAATGTTTTGCCAGGACTCTAACCATTTTATCAAAACAATCACATATTTATACATTTTCAAATAGATCAATCTGACGTCACAGATATCATTACACCATCCATCCAAAAATGTGTGCCCTCAATATTACATTACAGAGGGACACAAGCAGAATCATAGTAGTTTGATTAATCAAGTCAGTTTTTAACATTGCTGAAAAAAGGACTGATAAATAATCTTCATAAATTGTACCAAGTCACACTAGTGAATGATAAAGAATGCAGAAACAATAGATTCATAAGAAGAGAAGAGAAAGTGTTCATAATTTCTGGAATTTTTTATTTACAAAATTTTGGGAGTCCCTCCACCCTTTTGTCTGCATACCTTCAAATGTACTTTCTTCATTTATAAGAAGGCTTGTACTTAATGCTCGTTTCAAAGGGGGCAAATAATATTTTTTTCTTTTTAAAAACTGTTGTAAAGTAAGTCATTTAGTTAGAATAAATATAAGACGTTTAAACAGTCCAACAATAAGTGTATTCAATTAAATACATAGGTATAATAGTTTAGTGTATCCACTGCTCCATTTTAAGGGCAAAAGGTTAACAACCATCATTCCAGAGTCCCATCTGCTGACTGCTTCTCTAAGCAGTTCCTGACTGCCTGGAAATTATGTCATGGTACAGTCTATCAGACTGCAGTAGAGGTGTCACCCCAACAAAACCCAAAGAATAAAAAATATTCATAAAAAATAATGTTGATTTGAATTAAAAATAAATTGTAGAAGATAAATAAAAATAAACAAGTAGAAATTTTAAAATTTGGAGCAAGAAAATTTTATTTGTCTCCAACTAATTATGAAAAAGAAAATTTTCTTCTTAATTATTCCTTTAAATAAAACTTGAATTAACCATTTTCACTTTGACATGTCATTGAATCCTTCTTAACCCCTGTTCTTGGTGCACTCAGGTATACTGAACAAATCAAGACCTCTTCTCCACTATGCTATACAGTATTTTCAAAATAATTTAAAAAAAAAAAAAACTTACAGAAGCAATTCTGTTTTCCGCTGTTCATCACGAACTCTTTCCCGTTCAAGAAATGCCCGTTCAATTATAATTCTTTCTCTTTCTAGTTTCTCTGTCTCCAGTTTCTCCCTCTCCAATCTAACAAATACAAAAAATAAAATTTCAAAACAATATTCTTTGTTTGCAATTTAAAACAACAACAAAATTTGTAGTCAATACTCATTTCTCCAGGGTTCACACACAAACACAACTCATTTTGCTAAAATAGTTTTTTTCAAAACCAAAAGAAACTTTGAGCAAATAAAATCTAATAAAAACAATAAACAATGAATTTTTTTTTTTATATTGAAATGGAGGTGGATATCTGTAACCAGTTTCAGTTAAATTTTACAACCTGGGCAGATGAATCTGCAGCCTTAAACGGGTTATCTCCCTTTAGAGATTTAGAATTTAAAATAGTTTAAAAAAAATATCACCGTTTGAACCTGGATTGTCTCCACCAAAGACAGAGTCATTATCAGATCGGCAAACTTCAATTACTTAGAAAAAAAACTATTCTAAATCTGTAAAGGGAGATAACACAAAAAAAGGAGATTTTGACTGAATTGACTAACCTGAGTCGTTCTCTTTCTCTTTCCAATCTTATAGCTTCTTCTTTTTGTTTCTTTTGGATGTGCCTTTGGATTAATCGTGCCCGATCAAGTTCTTGAAGACGATGTCTCTCTTCATCACGCAATCGTCTCTCACTTTGACGTAAACGTTCTTTTTCACGTTCAGCCTGTAAAAAAAAAAAAAAAAAGAAAAGAAAAAAAAAAAAGATATTTTACAAAAAATCTCTAAACACAGCAGCTTCATAACTGGATGAAAAATAAACAACTCTTAGCCTCAGTCCTTCATCATGATTATTGGATGAGCAAATCATTTACTTGAAAAACGTCTTTATTGACTTTCATTGGTTGGTTTTCAAAAATTGAAGGTTTATCTCTCTCTCTCTCTCTCTTGGACAGGACATTACAAAGAAATTTAATTTTAGTTGACTTTTGACTACTAAATATTTTTATTTACTAGCCAAATAGAAAAGTTATTAGCCAAACTATGAAATGCTATTTCATAGTTATGAATAAACCAATAATTTTAGGTGAAGTTATGTTTAATTTTCGAATTACAGATATTATTATATATATGTTTTGCAAAATAATTCAAGATTGATTGATTAATTTGTTTAACGGCATATCAACCATTTTGGGTCATTTAATGCCGAATCCATTCTAGATATTGGTATATGGTTTGTATAAGAGGAGCTTTTTCTTTATAAAAAGTTTTGGATATAAATATATTGATCGATTGTAGATTATCTTTGTTTTTACCTGATGGAGAGGTTTAAATCTTGGGGTATAGTCTAGTTTCTTTTAAGAATTGCAGGATTTTGTTTGGGTCAGTGTTGTTGAATAGGTCTTTCAAACCATTAGCTTGGTAGAATTTTGATCTGGTTGATTCAAAATCATGGCAGTTGATCAGTATATGTTTCACCATGAGTGGTTCTTGGCAAGTAAAGCATGTCAGGAGATCTTTGTTTTGTAGAAGATAGGAGTGAGTAATTTGGATATGGCCTATAATAATTCAAGAAGTTGCTATAAAAAAACAAAAAAAAAAAACTTACTCTGATTCGATCAAAGGACAAAACATCCTTTTTTGATTCTTGTGTTTTATCTTTACTGCTACTAGTGCCGGCCATTGGGGCACTTCCAGATTCTTTTGTAGATTTCTGTGTGGGTGACGTTTTACTTTCTTTATTGGCTGAAGACGAGGTTTTGGTCTTGTCTGTTCCTGCACCAGCGTTTTCTTTGCTTCTTTTGACACTAATGACAGGTTCACCTTTACTTCTGTCCATTACAACCACACGAGATTTGTCTAGACATTAAAAAGGAAAAAGACAAAATCAGAATTTTTAATAAAAAAGAAAAAATAATCTATCTAATGAACTTTACCAAATCTAGCAAAAATTGTGTTTGTTTTTAACGGTATATCAACCTTTTTAGTTCATTTTAATGCCAAGAACAATTACTTTTGATAAACATTACTTTTATACACACAGTTTATTTTTATTTTTTTGACTAATACAAGTTGCGCTATTTAATCCATAGCTGGAGGGAAGATGGGGATTTATACCTTTCCCAAGGGTAATAGTCAACATGTCAACGTAGATGGAACAACTTGGATTCCAACCTGTGTTCTACGATGTTGAAGTAAGACTGCTTATCCACCAGGCCACGTCGACTGCCCCTAGCTGTTGTGGGGATCACGTAGAGTGCCACACAGAATAAGGTGTTAAGTTGATCGCTCAGGTTGGTGATTGCGTGTCCTACTGATAGTGGTAGCATATCTCACAGTAGTCTCCCAGTAGATCTCCCCTGAAGCTGTCTGCATAGCTGCTTATATTAAGAGCAGGCGAGTACACCGTTTAGGTGTAACCAGGCCTCACAACAATAGCGAAAATTGCCAAATGTTGTCTTAAGGTAATTAAAAAAAAAATATAAAATTAGTCCATTTAAATTTGTCTAATTAACTGAACATCTTTTCCCAAAAGTTATATGGTAAATATTTACCAGAACTTCTCCGATGACTGCTTGAATGTCGTTTACTGTCTCGCCTGTGCGGAGATCTTCTGTCTTTATCATCTTTTTTCACTTCTTTTTTTTCTCCTTTCTTTTCTACAAATACAGACATACACTATTTAGAAACATAAAAGCAATGGTCCATATAATGAAAAGGAGAGAGAGAGAGAGAGAGAATATGTGCAGAGAGGGAGAGAGACAAATATATCCCAAACTTCTTTTTCCTTTTCTTTTAAAGATAACTGGAAATATCCTCCATTAATATTTTTATCTTTTAAATCAGGGTTTCCCAACCGAGGGTGCGAGGCAACATTCCAGGGATTGTGAGATGGCTTTTCAGTTTTTTTGTCTTGTATTAATATTAAGATCACTGTCATTCTCAGTTCATTCTGTGTTAACTGTTCAGTGCATTCTATGTTCATACACTAATCATTTCTGTTTCTCTAATAAACACTTGTTTAGATTTAATGCTATTTCATTTTAGTTATTAATGGCAAGATTATCTTAAGAATAAAATTTGGTCGTTTTTAACAATTTTCTTTTTTCAAAAACTACTATTTGTTCAAAAAAAGAAAATATTTTTCCATAAATCATTATTTTTGATTTGTTCCAATGAACAAAGAATATATGTTAAAAGTATATTTTTTCAGAGAGTTATGACCTATAAAAGACATTGATATTTTACAGAGAAATGTGGTACAAAATTTTGCAGTTTTATATACAATTCACATTAATAGCAGCCATCTTTAAAAAAAAAAACAAAAACAAAAAAAACTGACCTTCTTTTTTGGCTTCTGGTTTTTCAGGTTTCTTTTCTGTAGTTTTTCCTTCAGTTTTTTTAGCACCTGGACCTCCAGGTTCATTTTTGGCCTAAAAACAAAAATGACAAGGAAATTAATTAAGAAAAGAAATTAAAATTTTATTCATAGAAAAAACAAACTTTTAAACTTGATTCAAAAATTGATGTTGAAGTTGACCTTTTTTTTGTAACATGGTTTTGGTTGTCTAGACTGATTAGATAAAAAACATGACAGAATAAAGTTGTGATTAGTGTGTAAAAAGATTGGATTCCATTAGTGAAAATCATGTTAAAAGATAAGTTTGTTTGTTTTGTGTTTAACGGCATATCAACCTCTTTAGGTCATTTTAATGCTGAGAACAATTACTTAGGTTAAACGTTAATTTTATGCACACACAAAGTTTTTTTGAATAACACAAGTTGCACTATTTAATCCATAGCTGGAGGGAAGATGGGGATTCATACCTTTTCGAAAGGTATTAGTCGACATGTCAATGTAGGCAGAATAACTTGGATTTGAACCTGCATACTACAGTTCCGAAGTCCTATAGCCTGTCCACTGGGCCATGTAACGGCCCCTATTAAAAGATGAGAAACTTGTGATTTCAATATTTAAATTATAATAATATTGATGTTAGTTTAAAAAAGGGAAAAAAAAATTATCAGTTAGATTTCTGTTTAGTTTTGTTAATAGATTTTATGTAAGAAACTCACTGTTTCTACTGAAATCATTTTTCCATGAAGTTCTGTCTGATTTAAATGTTGGATACATTTTGAAGCTTCATCAGGAGATGACATTGTAAGGAATCCATAACATCTAGCTCCAAGGCTACGTGCATTTCTTACTACTTTTGCTCCAACAACCTGAGAAAGAAGAGAAGAAGAATTGTATAGTGACAATAGTAAAAAAGATTAGCATTATAATTTCTCAATAGAACATTTCATTAATTATTCTCTAAGTTATTAGGTTGGTGCAAAAACAATGTTGTTTTCTTTCATGTTATTTTTACGTATGATTTCTGAATTCATTCATTCATATATATATATATATATATGAATGAATTCAGAAATCATACGTATAAGTAACATGAAACAATCTCTTAACTTTCCCCAAGTTAATTGAGCACTCTGGAAGTGGGATTGTATGTCTACTAGTTATTTACTTATAGCGTCATGCATAGCCCCTGCTGATTTCTCCAGCGGATGGGCACTTTCTAAATAACACCAGTAGAAAGATCTCTCTTCCTCAGCATCCACCGTTAGCTCATATGGTAAGACGCCCGACCGTCACCCAGTCGATTTGTGTTCGATACTGAGTGAGGGTGGTGCTACTTGCGTAGCCGTCCTGACGAGCCGTGAAACGGCGAAACAGGCCTGTCGACGGATTGCAAAAAAAATATTTTATATATATATATATATATAAAATATTTTTTTTATATATATATATTTATATATATATATATATATATATATATATATACACGGGTGGTTATAAGGGTGTAGTGTTTTATAAGGAAGAGAGAAAATAAAAAAAGCCTTCCTTGCACCCAAGTGTGTAAAAGCGAATGAGTTTGATTTAGGTCAGCAGTCAGCAAGTGCCCCGGATGTTATGGAGAGAGAGAGAGAGACAGACAGACAGACAGACAGACAGACAGAGACACAGACAGACAGAGACACAGACAGACAGATAGAGACACAGAGAGACAGAGAGAGACAGAGAGAGAGACAGATAGAGAGAGAAAGACAGGCAGAGAGAGAAAGAAAGAGACACAGAGAGAGAGAGAGAAAGAGAGACAGAGAGAGGGAGACAGAGACAGAGAAAAAAGAGACAGAGACAGAGAAAAAAGAGACAGAGAGAGAGAGAGAAACAGAGGAATAGAGAAAGACAGAGAGAGAGAGACAGAGACAGAGAGAGACAGAGAGTAAGAGAGAGGGAAAGAAAGAGAGGGGAGAATGAAATCATGATGGGATGAAAGGGGTGGAAGTGAGCAGACTAAACAGAAAGAGACAAACAGAGAGAGACAGAGACAGAGCCAGTGAGAGAGAGAGAGAGAGAGAAAGAGAAGGGGGAGAAAGAGAAAGAGAGAGAGAGAAAGAAAGAGACACAGAGATAGATAGAGAGAGACAGACAGACAGAGAAAGAGAAAAAGAGACACAAAGAGAGACAGAGACAGAGAGACACACAGAGACAGAGACTCTCTAAAATATAAAAAATAATTAAC
>JAUZSX010334558.1:0-10864 GCA_034780655.1 Idiosepius hallami
TGAGCCCCATCTGCCCGATATATATATATATATATATATATATATGGTCTTTGATCGAAGGTTTCTGTATGTTAAGGGAAGGTAACATACCTTTTTAGGAGAAAGGGGGCTTCTATGTTTTTTTGTTTATCTACCTATAAACCTAAATTAAGAATTTATGTTTATGTATAATTTTAAAAAGTTACATTTTCAACTGTTAGAAAAAAAAATCTGAATGACTCAATATAAAAATATATGCAAAATATTTTATTTTAGAAATATGTACCTGCTAAAACAATGATGGATCTAATATGCTAAGTAAACTAAAAGCTTTTAAATATAGTACCAACACACTTTACGATTCAATCATCAACCCATATATATTATAGATTGATATAGGTAGATTATTAGTAAATGTTGTTGGGTATATATAAATAAATAGACTTAATGTTCAAGGAGACATTTTCTTTATTTTTAGAAGCTGTTAGTAGATAACTGACTTTAGAAAGTAGAAACTAAAATTATTGCTTTTTTTAAAAAATAATAAAAAAAATTGAAACTACTTCAAGTTTGTTTGTTTGTTTTGTGTTAAACAGCATATCAACCTTTTTAGGTCATTTTAATGCTGAGAACAATTACATTTGATAAACATTATTTTTACACATATATAGTTTTTTATTTAAATAGCACAAGCTGCACTATTTAATCCATAACTGGGGAGGAAATGGGGATTCATACCTTTCCCAAGGTTATTAATCAACAAATCAGCATAGACGGAACAACTTGGATTTGAACCCGCATTCTACAATTCCGAAGTCCAATTGCCTATCCACAGGACCACGTCGACCGCCCCGCATCGACTTGACTGTAACTCTTATTTCTAACAAGGATAACCTGTGCTATACACAAAGCATTTGAAATTAAAGTAAATGGTATTATATAGATTGAAAAATGATATCAAAGCTTTAAAGATGGTTGGTAGGGAGTAAATTAAGAATTGTTTATTTTGATGAAACCTTGAAGTGCGACTAATATTGATTAAATGAGTATTTTAAAAACATATGATTATTAAACACATCAACAAGGAGTATTGTTAGGATTTTATGTGTTATGCTAACATCATGAAATACAGACAGTCACTCCTTCTTGTAGCAGGTAAGGCCAGTTGACTTCTGGAATCTATTAATACTGGTTTATAAGATAACATCATAACAAAGTAGATATCAACAAAAAGATGGGGCTGTTAGAGAACCTTAGTCAAGTTTGTGTCTAAAACTAGTTCTCAATAAGATGAAGAGTCATTATAAAAAGGGTATCTACCTATATATATATATATATATATATATATATGTATATATATATAAAATTCCAAAGATGTATGACGAACACATAGCGAGACACTGGCAGTTGTCGACTCCCATTGACTCCATGTCTACACTTAACTAATATATATATATGTATGTATATATTTCATCTTCCATAGTAAGATGCTGGAGTGTGTTGTCAATGATGTTATAGTGAGGATCCTGGGAAAGTTTCAGATCTTGCAACATCAGACTGCCACAAAGGCCCAGCTTAAGATGATCAGCCCCTTGTTCAGTCTTTATGGGTGTGGTTTCAGACACTGTTTAAATTGAGATTGTGATCTACACAAAACCTTCCTGGCTTCTCAAATTGGGTGAAGTCAAAAGGCACATGTTTTAGTATGCAAGTTCAAAATAGAAATTACTATTGGAACCAGGTCTTCCTCTGCCTAGGGGCCATGTAGTGACTGCAGGTGCATCGGTCTCCCATCATTAGCAGACATTAGGCACAGGCGTCCTCCCAAAAGGGTCCATAGGGACCAAGGCGGAGGACAGTCATACTCGACCACGAGTGATCACCAAGAATAATAAGGGCAGCGAAGTTGGAATCGTAGTACACGAACTTAAATCCCAGTCAAAACCATTGCATTCACCTTAAAAAATAGTCTTGTGCCTAAATTGGTTGGGGCTGCTCATCAAGTAAATATATATGTATAATAATACCATACTGAAACATTTATTCTTTGAGTCTCCAGAAACTTAGACAGACAATCAGGTAATCGAATAATGAAATTCATGATAAATTCAATGACACTGGATAAGCAAGACTTTCACAAGAAACAAGTAATCACCCTATAAGGTAGCCTCAATGTCTATACCTTTCAAATTTAGACTGGCGTATATATGCATGTGTGCATATCTATACTGCAGTAGGTCTTAAGAAAAAGAAAGATCCAAGAAAAAGCAAATCTCTGTTTCCAATTTCTTCTACTTTGGCTCACTAATGTTTAATAACAGACTGTATAGAATCTATTGAATAATCCAAAGACTTGATAAGAGAACTCAAATTAGTTCCATGTTTTCAATCTCAGATAAATGGCAAACTTACCAAATTCTAATTTATCAATATGATCCAGCAATCTTTATTTGAAAGATATTTATAACGCAGTTTATCAGGCTATTTCTATTTCTTCACAACCGTCTTTTTTTATGACTGAGAAAGCCTTAAAAAAAAAGAAATGAGTGGAAAAAAAAAACTAACAAGATATATAAATGCACATTTTACCATCTTGATACTGGTACACTTATATATCCAAAATGCATCTCCATTCAGATTTACATTGAATTTCTGTAACAAAGATATTTAAAATACTTACTTTGCTACAAAAAAAAAAAAAGAGATGCAGGCTGGAAGCACAAATGTTTACATTGTTCTTAAACCATTACACCTAGTGGTGCATTAGGCAACAAATTGTTTTTTTTTGCTGTTTCTGTAGCATACTTGTTTTTATGAGAAAGAGTCGCTAGCCCTATGCTTAACCCCAACATATCTCTTTAACAATCTTTTATTTAGAATACCATTTGGAAAAAATACACTGCTTAAGTCTATAAGTCACATCAGTTTCAACTTATATGAAATGGTTGTTTTTATATTATAAGTGTTGTGGGGCTGAAGGTGGTGAAAGTAGGAACACAACTACTTGGTGAAATTTAGAAGAAAATTTTTATCAAGGTAAGGGTTAGTGGTACAGAAAAGTTTAGTTAATTGGAAAAGACTAATCATAAAACATCAAAAAACAAATTTTGAAATTCATGAAAATTTTCTCTGCTAGAACTAAGACATATTCTTTTCTACCATTATATTCTTGGCTGATATTTTTTCTATGTTTCAATATTCTAAGAATAAAAGTTAATATTTTAGAAGACTGAATAAAATTTTAGATTTCAGCACAAATGATGGGAAAAAAAATAGAACTGAATTAAAAAAATTTTTTAAAGTTAAAAATGATAAATGGCTATGCATTTAATTTTAAAAACATAAGCACATTTCATAATTTGTATATTTTCACTCTAAATATATGTAGAGAGAAATAAGAAAAAGGAAGAAACAGATTTAAAATAACAATAAGGAAAAAGTATTTTCTTTTAATCAGCTTTTGTTCATTTAATGACATCACGGATTTACAAAGAAGTCAGTTTGGCTATTACTTAAATATTTCAAATAATTTCTACCAAGGAGGCAATAATTGAAAAAAAAATCTAAACTGATTGTTCTCTTTTTCTTGTATCATCATCATTAACTATTACACCCAGTGGTGCATTGGGTAGCCAATTTTCTTTTGCTGTTTCCATAGCATACTTGTTTTACGAGAAAGGTTCATTAGCCCTATGCTCAACCCCTAAACTGAAGGACCTTTTGTGGTCTTTTAAAATTAGTGTTGCCCTTCAACCAAGTGAGCTAATCTCCTATGTTAACTAACCCCAACTGCTTGAGGTGGGTAAAGGTGGATGCAATGGTTTGGACCAGGATTTGAACTTGCGTTATACAATTCTTTTGTCTGAGATTTTACAAATGCTCCACCTCACCACCTTATTTGAGCATTCAAAAATTTAGGAGATATTTTTTATTCATAAAAACTCTTATGGAATGGAAGAACTAACATTGACTTAAACTCTAGCCGACAGCTTTTACAACACGAGAGTTTACGACAAGTAATGAGACATCTGATGGATTTACGACAGAGGAAATTTTCTCACTGCAAGATTTGAAACTAAGATACACGACAGTTTGATTTTGACAGTTGATGAGCAAGCATCTAACTGAGCAGTCTTTGCCAAAGTCTCTACCCTCTGTCCCATGAAACCAATACTACAGGGATTTTAACATATGACCAACAATGAACAACGAACCAGCAACAAAACTTACATACTACGAATTGAATAGCACACACATACACACTCAACACAAGCTCCATCACTTTGACCCATTGTCACTATAAAACCATATTTTGAGATAATCTTCTTTTAGAATCTGCATAGAAAAGTTTTGCACTACTTTTTGACCATAATTTGTCAATGAAAATTTTCTAATAACTTGTGTGGATCGTATCGCATTATTCACATCTACAAATCATTAAGGAAACTAATCATCTTTTCTAGCCACATTATCAGATCATCTCAAAGTAACCTTAACTGTCACAATCTGATTTCATTCTTTGTCCATTATTCATTATTCTTTTCATATTCAATTCCCTGATAAGTAAAATTCCACAACTAATATTAGCATTTCATCAAATGAAATTCTTTATTCTTTGTTCTGTCAACTTCTGAGTTAATCTTTGAATAATGATTGAGTTGTAATGATTGTACATTTGCTTATTCTGTTGTTATGATTTTGAATTCCGACATATAAGCATGGCATTTCCTCACTAAATTGAATGCGTTATTCAAACTCCTAATATAAGAATATTTATTTAACTTTTTTCCATTATATAAGATTTCATGTTGAATTATTTTTGGTCTAATAACTACTGGGTATGATTGTGCAAATTAAACTGATCCATTATATAAAGAGGAAAAATTTGTATCAGTCCATTACTGCAGGGAAAGGAAAAAATTCACCTTATTCAATGAACCTAAAGTCAGAGAATTATTACTTGTTATTTTTGTTTGAAATTTGATTTTTATTGCTGTTACTGTTACTGTACTATACAGTTAGATTATCATAACTGTTAATTTTTGTTATTGCTGCTGGGATATTCATTTGGATCTGTTACTGTTCTGGATAAAATTCATTTTCATCATTTTTATACCATATAAAATGGGAAACAAGATTCCATGACCTTGGTATCAGATAAAAATTTCATTATAATATTTAGTAAATATTAAGAAAAAGATTCTTAACTCATTGATAAAGTTATATAACTATGTAGCATAAAAACAAAATTTACTTAATATGGGTATTCATATTGATTTTATATTTTAATATTTTTTCAGAATCACAAAAAAATAAGTTTCATTATTCATTTATCTATTATTCCAGTGCTTCCAAAAAAAGTGAAATTTTTTTTAGACACTGAAATAAAAATCTAACGACATATGTGGTCATGTACATCTCTTAATTTGTGGCCATGCCGCTGGATCTTAATGTGGGATACCACAAATTTCCCCATATATTATACATGGCTTAATATGTGTTACTAACAATATTGCTTAGTTTTGCTCAGGGGTTGCATTTAACCCCTTGCAACTATTTTTCCCATTAAAAACCTAATCAAATTTGTTCTGCAAATACACACTATATCAAATTTCACGTCTCTAGACAAAAAACTAAGTATACATGGTATTTTGATTCTTAGAAAAAAATTTAAAAAATATATCTATCTTTTCAAATTCCTTTACTTTCACTTTTACTTTCACTATTAATAACCTCTATTTTAAAATTTGACATTAAAAAGTTTTAGATATTTTTTTTTTAGAAAATCATGTATATGTGATTTTTATTTAACAATACTTGCCAAGCAGTTAACAAGCAACATGTCGGGAAAGATCAGAAAAGTTTAAAAAAATAAATAAATTATTTGAGATTTTAATGCAATCTTTTCTAAGATTGCTAAGACTATTATTTTCTCCATTTACTTATTTTGTTTCACAATTCGTTTAATTTATTGGGCACATAAAATCTAATAAATGTATTTTTCATAAAAATGATTCATGTCTTCTTTTTAATTTAATTTTCTAAAATTTTAAAATTACAGATTTACTTAATGCATGTAGACAAGAATAACTCAATTTTATCAGAAACTTTAAAGTGAATTCTTATCATAAAATATAATGATTTCAATGCATCATAAAACAGAAAAAAAGTAATTTTCTTGTAATGAAGGGCTACAAAGATAGAAACTCCATTTAATCAATTTCTTTTTAAAAGTTAAACAGTTCATAAAATCCTATTTAGTACAAATATTTATGTATTTTAATGTATATATATTATTTTGTAAAATTTTATACATTTTTTTACTACAACTATATCTATCATATTATTAAATATATATATATATATATGTGTGTGTGTGTGTATATATGTGTGTGTATATATGTATGTGTGTATATATATGTGTGTGTGTATATATCTATGTATGTGTGTGTATGTATGTATGTATGTGTGTGTATATATGTATGTATGTGTGTGTGTATATATATATATATATATATATGAGTGGGCAGAAAACCTAGTATAGCTTTCTTTATAAAATAAGGTTTTTGGCATTATCTTTATTAGTTTCAATATAATAGCATTTTAAAGGTTAGCAACATTTAATCAGGTTTTTCTCCTTTTTTATGCTTTGTACTTTATATTTCTCGAGCCTCAATTGAAAAATTTCATTTAGATGACAGAAAAAAATTGGATAGACAAAAACAAAAACTGATAGCAGTAAATGTATGATATTTTTGTCACAATTGAAGTGTGAACAAGTTGATTATTTAGATTTTACAAGAAAAGATGACAGAAAAGAAAATTTACGATTGAGAAAATATGATTAAGAATTTTTTTTAAGAAAAGATTTATTATAAATTTTTTGTTAATTTTTTTTTAATTGATTATTATCAAACTAAACTTTTGATAAGCAAAATCATTTCACTGACAGCTGGATGACTTTGTAATATTTTATACAAAATTTGATCTCTTTGAAGATGAGGATATTTTCCTTAAACCATTCTTATTTAAGATAGATTAATGGGCACTCCATTATCTTGAAACCTTCTAGATTCATCCATTTGACAAAATATATAAAATAAAAATGAAAAATAGAAAGATAAAAATTAAAAAAATATTGCATTGCACAAAAGAAAAGATAAGATTTTTAATTTGAATTTTTTTTCTATCTCTGTCTTTTGTGTCTGAAAATATAGTATTTTGTTTCTATTTGATATTGTCAACTATCTTCAACACATTCTATTTGGGTTTTAAGATTATTGCAAGCTTCCATATTCTGAAAATAATAAAACATTGGTTAGAAAATAAGAATAATGTTATAGAAAACAATTTTGAAAAACAGAATATTTATATTTATTAATATTTATATTTATATTGATTGAGTTAATGACAGAAACTTTCTATAAGGGAAAAATGCTTTCAATAATGAATTCTTTGAAATATAGAAATTCATAATTAATAAAAAATAAAGGAAAACTTAATTCTTATGAATTATAATTCTTACAGAAATTCATAATAAAAAAAAAGAATTTAGGAATATTTTTAATTCCCATGAATTATAATTCTTATAAAAACTGAATTATTTTGATAAGCTATTCTCTTTTTTTTTTGGTTAATTCTCTAAACTTATTAAAAAGCAGCACCAATAATTTTGTCTAGCTTTCCAATTTTTAAAACAACCAGAATTATATTTACCATGTGAACTGCAACATCGTTTTGTTCAATGCCATTTCCTCCCTCTGGAGATCATTTAAAAATACAAAGTTCTGTATCTTGTGTCATCATCAACCATTGCACCTAGTGGTGCTTTGAGCAGCAAATTTTTTTTTTTTGCTATTTCCATAGCATACATATTCTTATAAAAGAAAGAGTCGCTAGCCCTTTGCTCAACTCCCAACTTTGAGGACCCTTTTCCAAGCTTTTAACAATGCTCCACCTCGCTGTCTTGACTTAGGGCGGGAAATAACCAAGTTAGTGTCTTGGGATGCAATTAAACCAATAGGTTAGATGCACCCTAAGTCTTTGGTTAAACAGGCATCTTTCCCTGCGACTGTGGACCACTTGTGAGTTTCAGATTCCTGTGAGATTCACCACTGAATAATGTATGCTCAGTGGTTGAGCCAACTAAGCCTGTAGGAGGTCAGTATGCTGATACGAACACAGAAGCTATGTAAGGTTGGCTGCTGTGCTTTCCTCAGTTTTAGAGTGTTAAAACTGTTGAAGCCTTTTTGGTGATTAATTTATTCTCAATATAATTTTCATTTATATTTATGTTATATTTCTCACAAGTTTTGAAATGGTTTAACTCGTGATATCTGTGCACACATTCCTTGTGATTTGTTGCTAAGATTTTAACAATAAAACAATAAATGAACCATGTCTGCACAGTGCCATGTTTAGTCACATACCAGCCACGATGAAGAATGCACCTTGTGGCCCCTTTAGCTTAGAATAGTCAAGTTCATCATAATGAAGGCTTTGATCAGAAATCATATATATACATTCTAATATATGATAATAAGATTCACGCAAGACTTTTGAACATTTTTTTTTAATAACTGTAGATTTTAAAATCGTTTTCACAATGTTAAAGAAACGATTGAAAAATTTAATGGGGCCTCACATCAGTGAGGGGAATCAGTGTGCAGGTAAAACTGTAAAGAGGAAGGCCACCAAACAGTGCACATTTTCTCCTGATGACCCCAAGATTTATAATGTTGATTATTTGAACTTTTATGAGTTTGATTTCCCAAAGACCAACATTTTGCCGATCGATTGGATAAGAGAAATTTTCAAAAGCTACCTTTTTTTGTAAGTTTGAATTACTTTTACAGTAATTTCCTTCTTCCTGAAGAGAAAGAGAAAAAGGGACAGAGAGATGTGTTGGTAGATGTGAATGTTTATTTCAACATATTTTCTAATTAATCCTATTAATTTATTATTTTGGTAATTTTTTTGCATTACAAAAGATCTGTAAAGCTAAAAAGCTCTATGGCCCCCTGGTAGCTTGCTTCCACCCCACTTCAATTGCGGGGTATGCGTGTGGGGGCCCTAAGCATGGCCTGTATAAAATAAATAAGTTTTTAAGCATAAATAATAAGTTCTGTTGTTAGATTCTTTTTTTATTGCATACAAAATATTTTCACTTTTTTTTTGAGAAGAAAATGGAAAAAAAAAAATAACAAATGTTTCCTTATTTTTGTTGTATTACTTCAGGACTAGGCATTCTTTTAATGGATTCAATATCAATGAGAAAAATGAAAGATTATAAAGCCTGAGTCAAGTGATATCTACTCACCACACTTACACATCTTAATCAATAAAGGTTGAACAATCATGGCTGTGTGTACATTATGGAAGAGAGTCATATCTCAATTGATATCTTTTATTGCAAATCTTGGGATATGATTTGTTTCTTAGCATTTACTGCAATATTATAACATACTAGAAGTATTGTCTGGTTTATTATTATCATTATTTAGGAAGAAAGTAAATGCTTTTTTATGCTAAATTCATTTCTAATGCTCTTTTTTATACTGTATTTATTTCTAATACTATTTTATATCAAATTCATTTCTAATGCTTTTTTACACTAAATTCCTTTCTAATGCTCTTTTTAAAAAGATTTTTTTTTTCTTTGGAATATTCTTTCTTTTTTTTTAATATGCTTTTTTTGAAAGAATATTCTTCTGAATTAAAATATATATATATTTTTTGAATATGCTTTTTGTTTAATAAACATTATGTATGCAAAGAATATGCTTAAATAAAAAGAATATTCTTGTCACATCCCTATTATTAACTATTGCGGATTTATTTTCAAAAGCGCTACAGGTTATACTGTCTCAAACAAACATGGCAATCAGACTCTTTGAACTATATATATATATATATATATATAGGACAGCTCTATGCAGTGATTCTAAACAACCTAAGAATCTTTTTAAAGTTCTATGTTGTTTATTATTATATAGAAAAGATTTTCTTTTCTTATAAATCTGGCTTATCTGTAGATACAGATCTGTGGATACTTTTAAGTAAAGATATACTTTTCATAACTAATGGTTATAATAGATGTACATCAATTGTCTACTTGAATGTGATCACCCAAACCATTTTGATTTTATCTGCTAATTAATTGCCCCTTTGGGATATTTTGTCCAATTATAGATTTTTCACAAAAGTAATTAAGTAATTGATTTTTATAATTAAATTAACATGATGGTTGCAGATAATGTTTCTACTTTCTTCTTGAGCTTTTTGCTGAAGACCAAAAAATAAAATGAAATTATTTAAAAAAGAAAGGTTTCATTAGAGCTACCAGGAATTGCTTAAAGCAAATTTTCAATTTGCTGATAACACATGCATGGAACCACATATACACACAAATACACAATGTGTGTGTGTGTGTATAGGGAATGTACGAATAAATATGTGTGAGTGTATATATATATAGTCTGTAAAAGACCAGACAATGTTATTTTTTAATAAAAAATATAATGAAATCTAACACCAAAATTAATGGTTTACACACATAGTAAAACAATAACATAAGATATTATATGCATGGACGCACAAGTTTGTGTGTGTGTGCATATAGGAATAAATATGTCTATGTATATATACATATATATATATATATATTTTCTGTATAAGACCAGACAGTTATTTTTTTTTTAAATATGTTGGAACTTACCAGCTTAAGATTAATGGTTTACACACATAGTAAAAAGAAACTGGGGCAGCAACGGTGGAGCATTGGTAGAAGCTCGGGCTTTAGAATGGTATTACGCGAGTTCAAATCCCAGTCAAAACCATTACTTTCACTTTAGCAGCCTCGGGTAGATGGGGCTCGTTAGCTCGG
>JAUZSX010334568.1:0-10862 GCA_034780655.1 Idiosepius hallami
TTGTTTTGATCTGTTTTTTTTTTTTTTTTTTTTTTTTTTTTTTCATTCCAAGATTTTTTTCTTCTAAGAAAACTGGCGAAAATTATTTTACAAAACTGTTGTTTAGTGTTGTTTATTTAATTAAAACTTCCTAACGTCCTAATCCCTCACACACAGCGGGACGCTTAGACTCTAAGTGATCCAATGTTTCAAGTTTTACACACATAGCAGCTCAAAATCAAAGTTAATTTGTTCCAAAGGCACAAATAACCCATATATCAAATTTCAAATCTCTACTCCCAAAAATGTCAGAGTAGACTATTCTCCTTCTTGCATTACGTAGACAATGATGTCACTTTTAAGATAAAATATATTTATGTGTACACATTTTAAAGATTTCTGACTTAGAAAAACGCTAACATAGTAAATAAGAAAGTTAAATTGTGTTTAAAAACCAAGCTTTACATGAAGGTTTCAGTGACGAAAAGTTAAACTGGATGATGATTGAAGAACAGCGAACAGCATATTATACAAAATATTATGCAGGGTAGGACCATAAGTTCTGCATAATCTGATTGATACAAAAGAAATTATGTTTTATATTAATTAAAAAAAAGAGAAGGAGAAAGAAGAAACAAATATTGATATAATTTCAATAAAAAAAATTATTCCATTAGTGTTTATTAAAAGTTGGGATTATGGTGAAAAATTTTACTTACTTGATAATTTGCAATTTTTAAATTTAATCTTTCATTGGAATCACAAGTGTTACCTTTTACAGGCAATATTACCCGACCTTGCTCATTTGACTCAATAGCAGCTATTTTTCTTCTGAAAACCAAATTGAATTTGTTCTAGAGATCTAATTCAAAACTTGGCAAAGTAGTTTGTTGGTCTGTAGTCATGAGACAATTCTTTTAATAGTAAGAATGTGTAAAATTTTGCTTAAACAGGACCATTCCGTCTAGAAGCTGTTTTTATTGTTTTGTTTCTTTAAATTTTAATACTTTGAAGAGTACTCTGAAACAACACCTAAGAACTCTTCCAGACACATAAAGTACAACCATGTGAATTTTCTAGAAAATGAACCCAGCTGTTTTGGAATATATTAGGAATGAAGACACACACATGCAGTCAAACACAAACAAACAAAGTTCTAGTTATGTAAAAGTTTAGATTAGTATTTTAAAATGCTGAAGCAAAAATAGTTATTTTGTTATTTATAACTCAGATTTTTTTATGGTGTTGCAAAACTTTTGACCAGAACTTTACATGTCCCAATTCTAGAGCTTTGGTACTTAAAAGATTAATAAATGGTATGTTACATTGGCATCATTTTTTATTGAAGGAATATATAGTAGAACCTCTGTTTTCAAATGTCCCGGGTCTCATAAAAATCAGTCTTCGAACCAAAAAAACAAAAACGTTTTGCATTGGTTTTGGAGTGAAGTTCTGATTTTGTACCAGTTGAAGTTGCAGGCGATAAAAATACATAAAATATGCAACAAGAAAAAAATAGCAGACGGAAGAAAAGCAGAGTTCTTATTCCATTTTATTATAACTTTGTAGTAATGTTGATGTTTATTTGATCATAATATAAACCAATATTATAGGCATGTTTCATGATATTAAGGGTTAGGAATAGAGTTTTAGACTGGCTTAGAACGGATTAAAGCTTTTGATTATTCCTTTAATTAAATGGATTTGGATTTCAAACAAATCACTTTTTGAACCTGGTTCTTGAATGAAGTATGTTTGAATGTTGAAGTACACTTGCCATTTTCCCTGGTAAATGGGGCAAGTTAAATCCAAACAGAATCCGAAGGGAAGCAGAGTAAATAAATAAATCCAATATGAAATTATTTGACAATATCAAAGTCCAACAATGTTGGTGGTTATATCCAAAAGGTTTGAGTATTCAACTGTAGGTAACATCCAAAAAGAGGTCAATAGTAAGTCATCCAACAAGCAAATCTCGGCAACAGCAAGTGTCAGTAGCAGTAGCGAGAGGGACTCAACCAGACCTGGTGTTTTATAGATAATATTTACCAGTTCTGCTCTCTGATTGGTGCCAACCTCGCCCCCTCTCTATAAAAATAAATGGACGAATCCCTACGATCATACACTAGAGAGAGGGGGGAGGAAGAAGAAAAGATGTCTCAGTAGACCAAGTATAATTTAACATTGAGAAATAAGGTGTAAAAGACAAGAAATCTCTCGAGATTCAGCGAGAGTTAGCCAGAGAGAGATGTATAAATTCACCCTCTCTAGAGAAAAGACAGAGAACTCCTAGTCGACAATTAAGGAGTCTATACACCGACCAAGCTAGCACCACGTCTCTCTCCGTCTCTATAACAGAAGTTACTCAGATAGCAAGAGACCAGATACTTGTGTGAAGGACACCTACATAATTTCCTGTTCCCTACACTGGGAACTTACACTCTCCTTCGCCTATCTGGGCCCCTTTTGCTACAAAGGTATAAGTTATTAGTAGTTTTATATATGTTTTACCAAGATGAATGAAAAATCTTTTGTTTTTTTTTCAGCTTTGGGTATTTTTACATTCAGCTCCGTGATTGATTTAATTATTGCTTTAGAAAATGATGGAATTATTGATGACTTTATGGAATTCTATCTTCGAGAAGGAGAACCCTACCTTAGAACTTCTCATGGCACAATGATTTGTTATTGGGATGGTATTGCTCATTATGCAATGTATTTGATTATGTTGGCTGCTTTGTCTTGGAAGTAAGTATATCTACAGAAATATCTTTTTATGATAACATATTGTAATCTTCTAAAATGTTTTGGTTCTATAATGGTGAATAACAGACAGTGCCCGATTCTCTTTATCATTCTATTCTGTGACCTACACTTTAGGTATAAGAAAAAATAAGCAAACCAAGGTCAATACTTGAAGATCAAGTAATATTTTTTTACCAAGTGCAGATGTTGTATATTTGTGAGAATTTAATAACATCAGCTCAACAATCATTGATTTTGTAAATATTTTCGAAGTGAATAAAAAGCTTGATTTTGCCCATAAGAGTAGAAAGTAAACCTTCCATTTTCTCTCCAGTAAGTTTCATATGTAAATAAAAATTTTGATGAGTATTTTTATTACAAAAAAAAGCAAAAAAGCCATCTTGTTTGGTTTTTGTCCGTCTTAGAAAACAGACTTTATTTTAAAAAAAACTTTCATCCAAGAGAGATGCATCAAATTGTTTTGACATTTTTTTTTTTTACAATTTTGAAATTAATTGTATTTTAAAAATTTTCCCATTTTCGTTTTAGTTTCTTTCTGAATTTGGTTGGTCTCATTTTGAAATTGAAAATCTATGCAATTTTTATATATGAAATTTAAAAACTTTTTTTTTATGTTCATTTTATTTCTAGCCAGAGTTATCGTGATGTTGGCCTTTACTGGTCTGGTTCTATTATTCACAGTATGTTGGTTTTTGTTCCTGGAAGCATAATTGGTAAGTTCTATAAAATAGAAATACAGATTAATAATGACTTGGCCAATAAATGAATAAAATTTTGATTATAAATCCAATACAATAAAAATCCAATTGTCTAAAACTTCAAAAACTAAAATTGAAAAAAAAAAAATTCAGTGCAAAATTTTTAAATTAAATAAAGTTTTATACTTAATGGAATAAATAACTATCAGAGTGAGATTAAATTTTTTATAATTTGTAATATTGATGTAGTAATAAATTAGGCTGAGCAACAACAGTTTTTTTTTACTTTTTGAATGATTAGATTTCTACAAATGATTTAAGGTATTTTTGCAAAGCTGACTAAGGACATGGTGTCTGTTCCTTTCCATCAGATCAGGTTTTTATGTCTGGGGAAAAAAATGATCTTGTGACAAAATCAATTATATTTTTGAGGCATTATCAGCTGATTTTTGTCAACACATATCATCATCAAGCGACGGTGGAGCATTGGTAGAAGCTCGGACTCTGAGATCGTGTTACGCGAGTTCAAATCCCAGTCAAAACCATTACTTTCACTTTAGTAGCCTCGGGCAGATTGGGCTCGTTAGCTCGGGAGAGAAGTTCATCTAGGTGAAGGGTAACACCGAATATATAAAGCTCGGGTAAGAGCACATAAAAATGGCCTTGTGCCAAACTTGGGTTGGTGCTCACCAAGTAAATATTATATCATCATCAAGAAATATTGGACCCAAATATTGTAAAAAAAATTATCATTTCCAATTAAAACAATTAATTTAACATGGTGTTTTAGTCCTACCAAATTCTTCTAAAGTGTTCCACACATGCATACATTTGAACAAAAATATTTAAAAAAAGTGGCCATAGCTCAAAAACTTGATTGAGCAAATCCAATGTGAGTTTTGGATTCAGCACATCAAATTTGAAAAAATTTAATTTCTATTCGAGCTTGTGTAAATAGAAATTATTTTTGTTACAATATTTTTGGTCTGAAAAATTGCAGACAGCAAATTTGATGTTGACCAGTGTTATAAATTATTTAAATATTTTTTTTTTTGATAAAAAAAACATAAAACACTGATTTTGATTTAATGTAAATTAATCATTAGTTAAAAAGCATTTTTTTTTTCTTTTAGGTAAACATGGAATAAAATGGGTTGTGTTTTTAAATGTACCATATTTTATAATTCCAATATGTGTTGCTGTGAGTTTGCTGCAGGACAGACCAAAATATAGAGAAATTCCGATGGAGAAAGATGAGGAACCAAAAAAAAATAAAAAATGGGTTCGTAATGTTTTTTCCCTCTTTTTTTTGGTTTTTATTATTTTTTTTTTATTTAGCTTTTCAACTTTTGTAATTGTAATGCTTTTTTTTTTTTACTCTCAGTTCTTTACTCAGTCTGATCCAATCAAAACATTTTTTGTTTTTTGACTAAATTGAATTTATTGTTAATCTTTTTAAAACATTTATTTTATCATTGTCTGTGGTACTGTTTGCTTATTTCTAAAAAAAAAAAATGAACAAAGAGAATATTAGAATTTTTTTTGTACCAAGAAGACACATAGGCTTAATGGTTAGTGTTGTGGAGTTGTTTGTTGAATAACCAGGCAGAACACGGAAATGACGTCACCAATTCCGTCCACTAATCCGGGGGCAGAGCGTCTCCAACAGTTAGTTTGTACAGTTGCTGTAGGTTGGAGAACACCGAAAATGGATGAATATGGAGAATATTAGAGTTTTTTTTCTTGTACAAAGACACATAGCCTTGTGGTCCTAGTGGTTCGTTTGTACTGTTGTTGTAGGCCGGAAAACACTTAAAATGGATGACTGCGAATTTCTTCAGACAGAGTTGTTCTTAGTTGAGGCGTTGTGGTCGTCTTTCCTCTCTTTGAGTTCTGGGGAGGGGGGAGGCTCGATGGTTTCGGGGCTAGAACAGAAGTCTTCCCCCCCCCAAAAAAAAAGATGACACATACATCTCAAGTGTGGTTCCACATTTTTCTTTTTTCACCAGTCGCCCCCCCCCCGTGCACATGGGTGCAGCATAGCCTTGCTTGCTCTTTGCCTTTCTCTGACTGACTGGCTAGACTCTCTCTAACTGCCTGACCATCTGACTCCAAATCAAAGGTCACTTTCTATTAAGGAGAGGAGGGTGTAACTATGGATGCCCAAAGGCATCCATAATTACATTACAAGTTTATAAAAGAAAAATCTCTAAATGACATTCATTTAGAAGTCATTGATTCAATTCTGACTGCTGCTCAAGATAGCATATGTATAAGACTAATCTTGAAGTAAGGATTGTTCTATCAAAACACTTCAAAATATTAAGGATGTTTACAAATATCTTAAGTAGCTGAGAATGTAATAGATTGGCATTACATTTAAACAGCCAAATTAATATCCTGTCTTGTCAATTGACAAAAAAAAATCCCCTTTATTAGTATTGTAAAAGTAATAAGGGAGATTTTAAAAAAATATTGTGTATAGTAAACTTTTCCATAATTTTTCCCAAGCAAAATTTGATTGTGTTAATTCGTTATTTCAATTTTAAACCACAATCTGGTTGCTGAAATTTTAGCTATCTTTGTTCTGACCAATTGCAATTCAGCTTTCTATTCACTTCAACCATATTTACTGCATCAATGATGGCTTTATTAAAGACTGTGTTGTTAAAATTAAATTCTTACAAATGTGCAACATCAGCACTTGGAGAAAAATAATGTGATGTTTAGGTTAGTATTGGCATTCGTTTGTGTATTTTTGTTCTTCTATCCTATATGTAGGTCACAGAATGAAAAATCTAAAGTGATAAAGATCTTTGAGCCTGTATAGGAAGAATAATCCTTATCTTGTATTTCAGAAAAATAATCTAGATTTTAGTTAAAGGACATCTTAATGACATTGAATATTAGTTTGTCCCAAAAGTTTATAAACACTTTGAAATTTTACTTGCTAAGTAATAACAAAAATATTCCTCAAAATAAAGGCCATAATTTTCCAAGACTTTTCTGCCATCAATCTGCAAGCTTTCAGATCTGGTCAAAGATCCAACTAGACAGCTTCAAATCAAAGAATTCTTGAAACATTTCTTTGAATTTTGTAACAACCTAATATTTAGGCATTAAGCCAGCTTTCCTGAACTCTAGTTAAGTCTAATAACACTTGACAAACACTAATAATATTTTTTTTTGTTTTGCACTATATCAACCTTATTAGGTCGTTTAATGCTGAGAACTTTTTTTGATCCCCAATTTACATTACTTTAATGGGTATACACACTAATATAACAAAAACACACATTTCAAAAATGAAAATAAATTTTGTTTTATTTCATTTCTAGCTATCAACTTTTGAAAACCTTCTGCATCGACCAATGGATGCCTTATTTATTTTTTACTTTTTAGCTGCTTCCTTTGTAGCTTTAATTCGAGCTTGTGTAAGTAGAAATTATTTTTGTTACAATATTTTTAGTCGAATGTTAGGGTATATCACTCAAAGATTTGCACAATCTGATACTGTTGGAAATACTAGATCAACCAATCAGAGAGCAGGAAGGATGTAAACCATGTTGTTTAATTCATCCAAAATCAAACAAATTCTTATTATCTACCAGATTTCTATACTGAAAAGGCATAACTCTATTTTCCTACAATTGGCCTACAAATATTATAATTGTTGAATCTCACACCAATCATCTCAATCCCAGCTACTTGTTTTTACTGGAATCAGTGACAACAAGTCTCCTAATTTCCAGCAGTATTTGTGCCATTTCAGTCAAAGACTGTATGGTGCAACATCTTTTTGGGTTTTCACTAGCTGTGTCAACTTTGCACACCTGCCATTAGCAGAGTTTTCCCACTCTGATAATATTATTATTGTCATTATTATCATCACCACCACTACTACTAATGCTACAACAACTGGAGCTGCTGCTAAGATATTCATTCGATCTGTTACCATTTGGATTAATTTCTTTTTCTTTTCTCTATATCATAAAAGCACTTTCATATCTTAGAATTTGGACCACTGCTGTTTAAATTTTAAAAGGAAAAATTTTGATAAATTTATCCTTTTTAACATGCTTAAACTTTATATGAAAAAAATAATTTTGTTGAATTTATATTTTTTAACATCTTTCCATTTTATGAGAAAAAAAATAATCTAGATAAATTTATCTTTTTTTTTTAATATGCTTAAATCTTATTAGAAAAAAATAATTGGTTTAAGACTCCTTGTTTTAATTTTAACCTTTTTTTTTCTAGGGAGTTCTTGGTTCAGGTAGTTTACTCTTTAAATCGTATTTGGTTAATATTGAACCGTACATGGCAGATGAAACAAATTACCCAAAGATGCAAGTAAGTAAAATGATAACTTTTTTTTTAAACATTTTAAATTATTTTATAGAATTGTGTTTTGTCTATTTATTTAAGATATTCATAATCGGAGTCATCATCATCATATTGTGCTGCTCGAGCAAGCGACGGGCGGCGATCGATGCATTCCTCAAGTCTACATCAGGGCAAGGCACTCTAACTGGGCAGTCCCTGAGCAGGTGAGCAATGGTCTGCTCGGCAGCACCACATGGGCAAACTGCATCCCGAACAAAGCCCCACTTCTTGAGGTTATCTAGAGTTTTTGCCACCTTGGCCTGAGCATGGTTAAGCGTCACCCACTCCCTGTGTGTTAACCTTATAGCAACGAAGCTGTGTGGAAGTCGAGAGGTCTTCAGTATATAGCAATGACATTGTTTTTTTTTGAGTGATGGGGGCTTGAGTGTGCGTGTTTGAGTTCTGCTATTAGTTACTATATAATTTGTAGTAAGTTCTGTTGTTTTGTTCATTAAATATTCTCAGGAAGCACGTGGTGTATGTTCGCGTCGGGTAGAGGGGAGATAGTCGAAGGGCTCGTGTTAAGGACTGCTGTTGGTTGTGCTTGGATATGATGTTTCCTCGTCGACTGTCGAAACCCAACTGCTCTGTTTGCCTGGTTCAAAACTCGCGGTGAGCGTCTGTCATAAAATGAGTCAGAATTTTTGTTACTTCCTGTTGTGTTGTATCATAAAAGAAGTGTCTGCTTGTTGTATTTGTTTTAGAAATAGGAACAGAGCTAAACCTCTCGGCGAGGCTTTACCAGACAAAACTCTGGTAGTAATAAGTAAGAAAACATAGCAGTAAACGACACAGATAGCAGTAAGTAGGCAAGAATAACACAAGTAGTAGTAAGCAAAGAATTTAAAGGAAACAAAATGCAGGCAAAGCCATGTGCTACAACAAAAATACATAACACTGCCACAACCTTATTGCGGACTTTTTGTCCTTATCTTGGTAGTTTTTGTTGTTTTTTTTTTCACTATCTTTTTGCGAACTTCAAGTCTGGTCAGTGTTAATCACCTGAAGATAGCAGCCAAATATTGTTATATTTAATTTTCTTTTTCTTTTCCATTGTAGATGTTGGTGTATTTTTTCTACTTCACTCCTTATTACATTTGGATGGTGAATTTCTTACTCCAACCAAAATCAAAACAGCAGCAGCAGCAGCTCTCCTGGGTTGTTGATTGGTCCATAATTCATGCTGGAGCAGCGGCACAAGCCCAGTTTTGTCATATCGGTGCTTCCCTTCACTATCGTACACCTTATAGCTTGCGTGTTCCCCAAACACCCATCTATTGCAGCATCTTTTGGATCATCAACCTGATGTTGGTAGTTGTTCCACATTTCTTTATGGTGCAGTGTCAATCCCAAGTCAATCTGATTGTAGAAGAAGATTCTTCAGATATTTCAAAATCCTTAAAATCAATGGGAAGTCAAGCCTCATTAGATGCCATTGATCGTTTGGTAGAAAATGCAACAAAAAACAAAATGATAGCTTTACAATCAAAATAAGTTTAAAAATTCAGTTTTGAAATTGAATTGTAGGTTTTTAGATAGGGGCCTCAAACTACAAACCCTCTAGCGACTAAAGTGGACTAAAAAAAATGTAATCACTGTTTGAGATTTAATCACTTGATAATTGTAACAAGATTATTCAAGCCAGATTATTCTACGGGATTATTCTAACGAGATTATTCAACTGCAAAAATAACAAACAATTTTATTTTTTATATCAGAACTTAGTTTTTGTTTCTGAACTTGATTATACTTCACTTTTATTTTTTTTACAGTGTTTGATTTTGTTTTTATTTCAGAACTATATTGTATTTACAAATCTATTTTAAAATAAATATTGTTTATGGATAAGCAAACACCGTCATGTCAGAATGTAAATATATAAAGTTCTGAAATAAAAAATAAAAAATATAATAAAGGTTGAAATAAACTAATAAAAGTTTTTGTTATTGTTATATTAATCACTAGAATAATCACATGATTAAATCTTTAACAGTAATTACGTTTTTTAGTCCCCTGTAGTCACTTAAGGGTTCAAGAGTACTTTGAGACCCGTATCTGCAAAACTGCTAATGTTTGCCTTCAAATTTCCATTTTCTAAATAAGATTCTAACTTAGTTAAAAAAAAAAAAAAGATATGAATGCCATTTCTCGAAGTAAAGATTTTGGAAATTCTACTCCTCAACTTCTAGTCACTACTATAACTCTGCTTGCTTATAGCATTCAAATTTGATTTAGTCTTCTGTAACCACCAAACTTATCTATAAAGATTAATATGGTACTTATGCAAGGCATTGATATCCACAGAGCAATGCTGTGTTTAGCAACATTGCCCCCCCACCCCACAGAATGCACATTGTGGCCCTTGTATCCACTAAATGAAAATTGTACACCTCCATACTGAATGCTCCTATCAAAGAATATACATACAGGTTTTCCAAAAAGTTACTGTGCACTATAAGTATATAAAACAAATAAACTAATAGGCGGCAAGGTGGAGCATTGGTAAAAGCTCGGACTATGGAATCGTATTATGTGAGTTCACATCCCATTCAAAACCTTAGCATTTAGCTTTAGCTATCTCGGGCTGATGGGGCTCGTTACCTCTGTAGAGTATTTCATCTAAGTGAAGGGTAACACTGATTTCAAAAGCCCACAAAAGGTCCTCCAGTTTGGGGGTTGAGCATAGGACTATCGACTTTTTCTTGTAAAACAAGTATGCTACGGAAACAGCAAATACAAATTTGCTGCCCAATGCACCACTGGGTGTAAAGGTTGATGAATGAAAATAAACTAATAAACAGTAAATATTGTTATAAAACATTTAGATATTACAGATTTTGCCAATAAAAAGGTTTTATTTATTTATTTATTTTCTTCAAGGGGATTGGACATCTGACCAGATGTCAAACATTTTCCCTGATTTTAGTGAGTCCAACCAAGAGATTTTTTTAGGATTCTAGCCATCCCTTTCAGTGGAATCGTTTGTATCTCACTTGTACTTGGTTTACAGGGTATATTTATTTTACACTTTTT
>JAUZSX010334579.1:0-10862 GCA_034780655.1 Idiosepius hallami
ATATAAAGCCCGGGTAAGAGCACGTAAAAATGGCCTTGTGCCAAATTTGGGGGTGCTCACCAAGTAAATATCATAACTCTTTAATAAAAGCATGTTGAATGATATCACTTCAGTCTTTGTAGCTCTTCAAATTAAAAAAAAATAACTTTAGAAAATATGTGGCATTACTTTTGGAATGTCTCTCATAGTTTATACATGCAAATTTTATTATTTTACTCTTAATTGTAATATTGGTGCTCTTCTTTTAAGAAACTTTTTGTCTTTCTTTTTTTTTAATTCTTGGGATAAGGCTTGGTAATTTTTACAACTATTTTTGGGGCTGTTTTCTTCATCCATATTATTGTTATATTCACAACGTTTCGGCCGATGAACCCTTCAGCCATCTTCTGGCAAGTAAAGACTTAAAGTACTGCAATACGTAGACTGGTAAGTTTTTATGTGATAAACATTATCCAAAATGTCTTTTCAAACTCAACACTTCTTTAAGTTGTCTTACTACACAAGATTGATAAGTAAAGTGGATACTGATTGCTGTGTATGCCAACTTACGTACAGGGCCATGCTTAGGGCATCCGCAGATCCCCTAAATTGTGGGGGGGGCCACAAGCTCCGTAGGGGCCGCAAGCCTCCTTGGCTTCATAAGTCGTAAGTAATTAAAAGAATTACTAAATTAATTAGTAGAATTAACAAGACAATAATTATCACACTTGAAATATACACCTATCAATCCATCTCTCTTTCTGCCTATCTCTATTTCTTTCTCTCTCTCTGTCTATTTATTTATCTATCTATCTATCTGTCTATCTATCTATCTATCTATCTATCTATATATATATATATATATACCTTGTTGGACAGGGTAGGAATAGCAAAAGTAACATTAATAAAGGTGCCTTGAAGAAGGAAAAATCCGAAACGCGTTGGAACTAATATACATTCTTGTTTTTTGTTTTTTCTAATAATATATTGTCTATATTTTTTTTCTAATAATATATTATTTTTTTTCTAATAATATATTCTCTAGATATATTTTCTATCATATATTGTCGGAATTTACTTTCCTATTTTTCTATCATATATTCGTATATGTATGTATATATAGTATTTGATTGAAGGCTCCAGCTTGCCTACTTAGGTGAAAGGAGGCCGCAAGGTGCATTCTACATTGGGGCCGCTAGATGGCTAAGCACGGCACTGTGTACATATCTGTTAAGGTAACATTGAAAAAAAGAATCTCCAAGGAGTGGATTTTCTGAGATAAGAATTGACAGCCCCTCCCACACATGTATAATGCATACAGACATTATGGTAATTATTAGGACTTCTGATATATAGATTATAGGATATGCAAACGTAATTACAATCTATTTTTTTCTATTTTAAAATGAAAAGCTTGGCAGCTGTTGATTACTTAAAAGCCATCCGATTGGTTGGATCGAGAGGTGGATAAAGTTCTTCAAATGCCAAGTGGGTGTAGATGTATATTCTAATTAGGGTACTGGGTTTGTAATGAGAAATATGTTTTTGTTTGGTAAGATATTTTAATGACAAATTTCAAAAAAATTATTCAAACTAATTTATATGGCATTGTCATTACATAGAGATTATTTTAATCTATTTAACTCTATTACTTTTAAATCTGTTTCTTTTATTTTATAATTGGAAAACAAGTTATTTGTTCATAAAGCATTGTCATGATTAGACTATTCCTGAAATCATTAAGAAATACATCAAATCAACTTGAGGAATGGTCAAATCATAGTAGAGATACCAGTTCCTGCTAGATCGCCAGAGTTAAGCAATGTAGAATCTGTTCAGTACTAAGATGGGTGAACATTTAGGAATATCGGGTACTGTACCAGGGCGGGTAACTAACCCTCAAGCGATGCCCCTGTTACTCCTTTTGAGGAAACCATTTGTTACACTATGCACATGTGATAAGATATGAGGATAAACTTGAGGAAAGCAATTTTAAAAAAATAAGTCTTTGTTTATTTTTATTATATTTGATTATCTGATAATTTTCTTTCTCAACTCTTCATTTTTGCCCACAATAAAGAAAAGACATTTTCAAATTAACCTTTTTTTCTAGTTAAGAAAATAAAAACTATAAATTAAAAACTTTACTCTAGTGTTTGCAGTCACATAGCAAGAGAGGGGCGGAGGGGGTGGTCCATGCCAGGGGTTGGCATTTTAAGTGGGTTAAATTAAATATTAGAAATAAAATCATAGTAAAAAGTCAACAAAAAATCTGAAATTTTATAACCAAAATGATTTTTTAAGGTTGTAGTATGTTTTATGTAAAAATACTGTTTTTAGACAAATTTTTTAACTGTATTATCACTCCAATGAAAATAAATATTTTAAGTTTTATATAATTAGATCCTTGATTGTAGTTTCATGAAAATAAATATATAGAGAGCTTTTTTGAATTTTGAACAGTAAGAGATTATAAGTGGTCAGGGGACAGGGCGTAAATCTTATGACCACCCCGGGTGGCAAAAATTGTTGCTACGCCACTGAGTGTTTGTTGTAATTATTGCTATGCAGTAATATTTTTTGTCCTTGCTCTTGGTAATTAGTAGAGCTGGGACAATATTCTTTTTTTAAAGAATATGATTGTCATATCCCTAGTTATTTAGGCTGCAACCAAAATATTTTTAATAAAAGTTTGTTGTCACATTCTTACTAATAAGTAAAGAATTAAAAGAAATAGTAAAATCCCAAAACAGTCATGTCTGTGACAAGAATAATCTTTAAAAGCATATTAGTAGTAATTAAGTAGAATCGAAATAAAGCATAAAACATCAAAATAAAAAGAAAATAACCCTATTAATAAGTTATAGTTCTTTTGAATCATCATAAGGTTATTAATGGAAATGTATAAAGTTTCAAGGTTTTCAAGGTGCTATGATGTGTTGTTTATAATGTTTAGTAATATCTTTGAATCAAAATTCCATTTTCAAACCATCGACTTTCTCCGTGCCTGTCTGTAGGAGTTCTTGCGTTCTATGCTGTCTAAAATACAATTTACAAAAAGAAAACCCCAAAACATTATGAAATTTTAATCAATTATTGATTAAATTATTTATTTTATAATGATTTAATTATATTTCTTAAAAAAAACCAACAAACAAACAGATATTTCATCCCCCCTCCCTCTAACTGTCATGTCTTTCTGAGAAGGGCAGCAATTTCTAGAAATTGTCTGTGGCAAAGAAGATATGATCTACTAAGCAATGTAAGTACATACACTCTGTTTCACCCAAAGTACCATAATGAGTGAATTGAAAAATCTTGTGCATGTGAAGAATTTCAACTCCTGATGAAGATTTAGATATTTACATTAACTTTGGTCGATTGCCTAATCAAAGCTATGGAATTTGCTTATTGCTATCAAGTTGTTATTCGCAAGAATCTATATACTTTAATTGTCTAACAGCTTCTTTGGCTTCTCATTAAATCATCAGAATTCATTGAAAAAGCAGATGTTTATCCAAATTAATTCCATCAAATGTGGTTATTATGATGCATTGAGATGTTTCATAATAATGATCATCTCTTAGCATTTACCAAACAGTTTACTTATTTTGATAACTTTTTTTTGGGTCGGAGGGGTTTGGTAACATTATGATTGGACCATTCAGTGCAGAACTATTTTGGAACAATTAGTGAGACACCATTTTTCTTTTAATAATTATGATATAATTTTGGTTTAATTTTTATTGGTTATTTCTAAATTGTTGTTTGGTAATAATAGGCCTTTATTTTCTATGTTTTGATTGTAAATATTGTCTTTTAATTATAAATAACTTGCAGAACCCGTGCAAATTCCACGCTAGTTAATAAATTAAACCTCACATAAGCATGGACCTTTTTATCACTTAAACAATAAAAACTTCCTTTCTTCAATTTAAAAATCAGTGTCCCATTAATTCAGATCAAATTGCAAATTACAAGAAAATAACCTTTGAAAACTAACTTAAAGATAAAATGGTATCCATCTTTTTATTCTCTCCAAGTTTTTCTTGACTTTACTTATTATCCAATCAAAAATCTGTTAGCTAATGACGTCATGATAACCAACAAAGTTTTATCATATTAATATATAGATGGTCACTTTACAATACAAAAAAATGAACTAATAGTGATACAAATAATATAACAGAAGGAAAAAGAATCTTTTGAAGGGCAATTCTACTGAATCCACAAAGAATAAAATCATAAGCAAATCAATAGTGCTTATAGTCTAAAACCTTTCCCTTCCTTTTAAATTCTAGTTTATGGCTTATAAACTTTCAATTTAGAAAAAGAAAAAAAGTTTTTGCAAAAACAAAGAAAATTATAACTCCCATTTTTATTTGCCTCTGATTTTGATATTATATCCAAAAATAGATTACTCATTTATTATAGTTCTATTTTTTCTAAAATTTGAACTTTAAATTGATTTTAATATTTTTTACTGAATCATGTGGGTTGAGTTAGTAGTTTAATATTCTTCCTGAAAGGCACTCTGTTAAATTTCTCATATAATGATTGAGTTAATATTTTATGAAAAGCGAAAATATCAAAGGGATATCATTCTATATTATTCTAGTTATTATGAAATTAGTAAGGAAAACATTTGTAATTGCAGTTAAAACATGTTTTTTTATATCCAAAATTCTAAATAATAGCTTTTCAGTAGGAACAGAAGAAAAACAAGCTGTTACCATAAATCTTTATTAAAATGATTCAAAGTTAATCTACTTCAACTAATTAGGATTTGATATAAAACAAAGTAAGTTTCTAAGTGAAAAATGAACATTCAAACATAAATGAATGAAAAATATTGAAATGGTTAAACATTTTAAGTAAAACAGCAGTTCCAAAAGAGAAATTTCCTATTTTTTTAATTCTATCTAAATCAGTCATTCCCAACATGGGATGCATGCCCCACCGGTGGGGCATGGCAATATTTTGGTGAGCCATGCACCCTTGGGCTTACTATATCAAAGTTAAAGTTCTCTATTATATGTTTTAAATTTGAAACTTTATTTAAATGTCTTTTCGTTTTAAAATTTTTTTCTTTCATTGATGCCATGTTCTTTGGAACCTTGTTTAGATACAAGATAATGGCCTTTTAAGCTTACTTTACTGAATAACAGAGGAATTTTTAATAACAAAAATTATCACAAAGGTGGGCATCAGGATTTTAGAAATGCCTAAGTGGGGCATGGCCCAAAATAGGTTTGGAACCACCGACCTAAATGCATTAGAGAAGACAGCTAATTTCATTTTTATGATAACATATACAATTATGATGTGAAGGTTTTATCTTTCTGTTGCAGATATTGACTATGTGAGGTTCTAAAAAGGCTCTTCAAAGCCCAGGTATCTCATTAGCCCGTTAAAATGGCCTTGTGCCTGTTATGGGTTGGTGCTCGACCAAGTAAATATGATATTCCCTTGTTTTTCTGTTCAAATTTGGTATTTCCTTTTTACAAATTTCAGTTTTTATATAATCATATAGCATGAGTATGAAGCAATCTTTTAATTTATGACTTGCCAATAACTTCACTAAACAATATTATTGGTAATGTGTTGTGGGGTGCCTGGAACCCCTCCAGAATGGTACAGTCCAAGCACAACCAGCTCTCTTCTGTTGTACACTTTTACCTTCTTATTCTGTTATATAAACTTGTCTTATTCGAAACAGCCAGTAAAATTATTTCACTATTGGGCCATAGCACAATGTTTACTTGTTTGTTTTTTTTTCAAATCTCTGCTTTCAATAAATTGTTTCATAATATGCTTGGGTAAAAATTTAGTTTTTTTTATTTTATATAACATTAACAAACACACATAATTTAGAATCCATTTTTATAATACAGTTATAGAAAATTTATATAGATACTTTTTTTTTTATTTTTTTTTTTTTTTTTAGAGATGTCTTTGATGTTTAAGATAAAAAGCTAAATATGATTGATGATTATTTCTGTTAAGTAGTTTGCTACTTTTTGTCTTGATCATTGTTTTTCTTTATTTCATTTTTTCCATTTATTCTTCTAGGGTTGGGTAGGGTATGATGCTTATCTCATGCCCTGATTGGCTACTTCTAATCATTTGTCATCTCTAATGACAACATCACACCTACCACTGTAGACCCACCTCTACTTTGGTGGCTTTTAGTTCTGACCCACTTTAAAACTTCCTACTTTAATAGGTTTATTGGTAATTTAATATCTAGTGTCATAGATTAAGGTTTATATTGTTTTGGTTGAATATGTATCCTGTCAGTCAGTGCCATGCTTAGCCACTTGTTGGCCCAGACGCAGAATGTGCCTTGCAGCCCCTTTACCCTAAAAAGACAACTTGCACCTCCTCAATATACTGGAGTCTTCAACAATATACACATACGTACACTATATATATATATATATATATATATATATATATATATGAGAGAGAGAGATTATTTATAGATAGATGCATATTTCAAATATGATTGTGATTTTCTAATTAATCCTAACAATTATTTTGGTAATCTTTTGGATTACAAAAAATCTGAATCTTTTCCCACTTGCAATCATTGAACTTATAACCAAAATGCATATTGTTGTGATTCCAAAAGTTTGTTTATATAAGTTGTAAGTAACATTCGATTGTGGGTAACAGATTTAATCCTGACTTTTGGTTAAAAAAACCAAAGAATATTTTTAAATAGAATGACATAGTACTTGATAACACTTAAGGAATGTGGACAGTCTACCCCTGTAGATCAAATTAATGATAAAGTTTGCAATCATAAGAAGAGTTTGGCTTAAAGCTTCCTGAGTTAAACTAATACTTGAGCAAGGCAGTGAAAACAAACTTGTAAAAATAAGAATAGAAATAAGAGTATTATAGAAAAACAAAAAAAAACTTGAATTATGATAGTATTCAGAATTTATCTCAAAATTCAAATGATTGGTAATTTTTTTCAAAGATATTTTTACTTTAAAGATTATCAAAAATGCATTGACTTCCCTTATATGGATTTTAGATTTCAGGAATAGAAACTTGGTTCATTGGTACATTTTGTTTCCAAATAAATCTCCCCAATAAACGGATCATTCAGCATAGTCAGCAGTCATTTCAGTTAGTATTGAAATTTTAGCTGAAAATATGTCCTCAAAGCCAATAGAATTTTTGATAAACAAATTATTTCCCCTGATTGAAAATATATTTTTCTAAATTCTTTCTCAGGTAAACTGAAAAGTTACTTACATTCTTCATTTTAATGTCAATTTTAATACGATAAGAAAAATCAGAATAAAATCTTGTTGTAGTTGTTCTTTTTAATTGTTTAACCTTTAAAAGGAATAACTTTAGATCACTTATCTACATATTGAAGTGAGTTCTTTAAGTTGAATAAACTGTCCACTGGCAACACACACATGTTGTCAGTCTGGGATCACAAAGGGTACTAAACTTGCTTTTGTTGCTGGCCAGTGAGGAATTGGTTATTGAAAGAGTGGGAGTGGAAGATATATGAGGTATTCTGGGTAGTAGTAGAAGTGTAAAGAAAGAGCCAAGCAGTTATTGTAGATAGGTAGAATAGTATTATTTTTAGACTACTTCTCTGGAATTTAGATAGTGGGTCAGTTGGGTCACTCCTACAAGCTTAATCGCAATTTCTATTTTAGGAGATCCTTTCTATTTTCTATTCTTAATTTCAATGAGCCAGTTTTCACTACAGTGAGTAAATACTATAAACAACATTTTGTCATCTAAAAAAACTGAACATATATGATATATATGAGGATCCTTCCAAAAGTAATACCTTCTATTGTTCTATTCCAACCAAAGGGATCAGAATGGATTGCAAATCGCATTGATAAGATGATTGAAGTTATAATTTCATGTCCTGAAAGTTTAATCTCTTTGTTGCAGACATTGAAGGTGTGAGGCTCTAAGAAAGCAACTCCTGCCATGGGCATATGTCACAAGCAGGAATCTGTTACCGAATTCTATGAGGCAGAAAAAAAAAATCAAGTTTCTCTAGGGTAGTTAAAGTAGCCTATTGTATAAAAAAAACAAACAATTCAAACCAATCAACATTCACCGCCACTAGTTGAACAGTTATGAAGCTGATGCTGTTGATATCAGCACAATTAGGTGATGGGCTTGTCGATTTCAGCATTCTGACAGAAATGTGAAAAAGTGCTCTCCAGGTGCAAAAATGGAACACCTTGTTCATCCACTTGGTTTGATTTGGTTTTATGGCATATCAACTTTTTTAGGTCATTTAATGCCGAGAACAATCAATTTTTTATAACATTTTTTGTCCACACATAGTTTTTTTTTTAATAACACAATGTGCACTGTGGCAATTCATACCTTTCTTAAGGGTATTTGTCCAATTATGAGTGCAAAGGGGACAACTGGGATTTGAACTCACATATTATGATTCTGTAGTCTAACTGCCTACCCACTGGGCCAAATGGACCTCACAGCATAAAAGTTCGCACATTTAAATGGTAACACTCCAGTCTTCATAACTCTTCAAATAAAAAAAGAATTGAAAAATTGGTGGCGTTACTTTTGGAATGAGATTGTTACAAATTGTCACGATAAGTAAATAGTCAGTAATAACTCCTCATCTTAGGAACTTAAGAATAATAACTGAAACATAAGCAGTAATTGAAAATATTTGAATTGCATACTCTACCACAGTCTCATCACACAGATATTGTAAATATAAATATATAACAAATAAGATAATAACAATAAGCTATATGTAAATTATGCCCTACCCCTTGTCTAAATTTGTAAAAAGAATGAAAAAATTAAGATGTGTTACAATCAATAACTAAGTAAACGCTATTTTAAAAGTGTTTTCAGAATCAATGAATAAGTGCCAGAATGTAACAGCCTGCTAGTCTTAAGAGGTGTTTAGAATATTGATCTAATTTTCATTATTTGGTTGGCTTGATGTTTCAGTGAACCCATTCTACAGACTCCTTCAGGTTATATTCTATTTTTTTAAAGAATGGGTATTTCTGCACCTCATTTATTATACACAATAGGTTTTTATCTTTTTATTTTATTTTCAAGTGTGGTATTTTTCTTTTTAAATTATTTGTTTGCTATTGCTATCATTTACTCTCCCCTATATTTATTGTCATGCAAATAGTATTTTAAAGGATATCCATTATTATTTGTATGATTTATAAGACTAACTAAATCCATTACCTTTTTTTTATACACTTATACAGTTTTATCATTGAAAGAATTGTTTAAAAGTTTAATGGCTACTGATTCCTAAAAGTACTTGGCAATTTTTTTTTATAGAGACTTGAAATTTGATAGATGGGATAATGGACATGTTTTCGGTAGGAAAAAGTAGCTGTTAAAAGTTCAAATGCAACCCTTGAGCAAGAAAATCTGTGATGAGACTTTGATAGAGTATGCAATTCAAATACTTTCAATTACTGCGACTTAAGCTTAATTACCAAAATATATTTTGGTTATTATGCTTAAGTCCCTAAGATGTAGAGTTATTACTGTTTACTTATCATGACTGAGTTACAAATAAAAACTATGATATCTGCAATAAAAGGATATGGAGAAAGCTGTTATTAAATTAACTGAAATATGAATTTAACAAAAAACGAAAAAACAAAAAGATCATTCAATATAAAAATTGCAAAAGTATTTGTTGGCCACAAGGCTGTAACAAAATATTAATTGAAAAATATGGAAACTCTTTTTTTTTTTTATGATTGTTGTGTGACAAGACTATAATATTTAAGAACAATCATATGAATATCATTTGAAAATGTATTAATCCTATAATTAGAAATGACAATTTAATGTCTCTTTGCCCAAATTGGATTTTGAAACCATGAGTGAAATTTATATACTCATGATAACCATGTTTGTATGATAACTTACATCCAGTAGCTCTTTAGAAAATAAAACCACAATTGCTATTAAAAAAAAAAAAAACAACTTGCTTGTATGTAGAGCTTTTCAAAAATTGAACAAAAAATGATAGTTATTTAAAAAAATGATTCAGACCACTAAAATTTGCATCTGTACAGTACTGTACTCCTGACATAATGCGCAGGCGTCTTTTGTAATGCAAAAATTATCAAAATAATCAATTAATAGGGTTAAATAAAAACAATCCTCATCACACTTACATGATAAAATATACATATATCAATATATCTCTCTGTCTGTCTCTCTCTACATATATTTGTATATAAACTTTGATTGAAGCCTATAGTGTGTTGTGGGTGTACAAGTTGCCTTTTTTAGGACAAGGAGGCTGCAAAATGCATTCTGGGTCGAGGGCGCTATGTGGCTAAGCACGGCACTGGATCAAAGATATTGCAATAGTTAGCCCATTGTAGTTTGTTCTGTTTTATGGCATACCAATCTTTTTCCTGACATTTCATGACAAATTAAGTTTATATGGGTTTAGTTTTTTTATATTTTGAAGTTCTTTATTTGTGTATATTTATTTCACTTAACTGAGAACTTAGTCAGTTTGTCAGTGCAAACATATAAGGGCAGCGACGGTGGAGCATTGGTAAAAACTCGGGCTCTGGAATCCTATTACGCGAGTTCAAATCCCAGTCAAAACGATTACATTCACCTTTATCTGCCTTGGGCAAATGGGGCTCATTAACTCGGGAGAGCAATTCAACTAGGGAAGAGCAACACTTAATACAAAAAGTTTGGGTATTAAGAGCACTAAAAAGGGCCTTATGTCTAACTTGGGTTAGTGCTCAACCAAGTAAATATATTATGTATATATATATATATATATATACTAGAAATTTAGCCCGGCTTCGCTCGGTCGCCCGTTTTTTCGATTTCAAAGGGCCAAA
>JAUZSX010334590.1:0-24053 GCA_034780655.1 Idiosepius hallami
GATCAAGATTATATACCCTTGTAAACAGTTCACAATAGAAACACTCTTAACCAAATAAACAAATGATAATAATTTCTTAAAATCATTTTCTTCATCAAAAGAACATTAGATTGCAATAAACAAACACATTAAGGATAGCCACTAACAGTAATAACAAAAAAAATTATATTCCATTTAAGAACTTTTCTTCACTGCATTTAGTTAACCAGGATTCATCTTTTTAAAAAGAATTGATTGCACAAACAAAATAAATAATTAGGTTTTGCAAACACAACTACAAGGCACGACCACACATGTCAAGTCGATTCTAGGGAAATTAAAACTAAATTCAATTTGTTTTATTTTTATGATTAAGAAAAATAAAAGAATTCATTTTTCAGACTCTCAATCGTTTTAGATTAAATTTAGTTTAGAAATTTTGTTCTGTTGTTTAACAAAAATATATTTTCGGCATTAAGTCAAGTTTCAAGTTATGACCATGGAATTGAAAAGTATTTCAATAAAAAGAAAACTTTGAATTATTGTATTAAAAAAAAAGAAGAAAAAAGTTAATGTTATAGAAACAAAACATTGATGGAAATATTGTAATTGTTAGGGTTGGACAGGAGTGGTGTGTTGTTGGTAAAGAAAGAAACCGGCCTACCTGTCAATGACCAACCACCGTACATCATAAAAAAGAGGGGGGGAATACATAGAAACATTTAGTTTTAGTTTAGTTATATCAACAATAAATCAGAAAGTGTAAACAAATAAGAGAAAAATAGAATTTAGCAAGAGGAGGCTGTGTTCCTCATTGAGAAGAGTTATGTCTGATACTTCCTGCTACCTCAATGACTAGCACTTCAACCCCGCACCCTCCTCACTTTCTATCTGTCTGCTGCCTCCTCCTCTTCCTTGCTGGTTGAAATGCTTTTACAGGGTAATCAAGTAAAACAAATTCAACTCACAAGGAAGAAACGATTAGGGAGAAAAATCAAATCAATCACAAAATTAATAATTTAAAAAAAAAAAAAAAAAAGAAAAAAGAAAAAAAAAAGGAATATATTTAAGTAAATTTAAGTTAATAACATCAGCGTTGGAATGGAGGCCCGCAGTAAGACCACCACTAAAAACAAGATTCTAAAATAAGGAACTGATTTGTTTGCATAGATCATCATTTCTTATTAAAAAACAAAATTACCGCTTATTGAGTGAAAAGCATTGCTTATCACATGTGGTTCATCTTTGGAGTAAGCAACAACACTGATAAGTCAACATAAGACAAAATACCACCACCATCACCACAAACAGTAGTGGTGGAGATTGTAAAAGCAGCAGCAGCAGCAGTATCAGTGTTAGTAGTGGTGATAGTATGAGCAGTGGTAGTAAGAGCATTCTCATTAGAATGTCAGGGAAAAGAAAAGGGAGAAGTAGGAGGAGATTGTTGTAAGAAAGAAACAAAAAGAGATGAAATGGAAAGGGGATTCAGGGGACATCATCATCATCATAATCAAATCTGAAAGTAATAATACCTGAAAATACCAGTACATTAGGATCTTCTCGACAGATTACGGATTTTTCTTTCAATAGGTTTTTTCTTGGTGATTTGTTTCTCATTTTTCATATTTCTTTTTTTTTGTTTGTTTTTTTTTAGAATAGGTCAAGAAGAGCATTTAATGTGTTTTAGTGGCTTTTTTTTAATACACATTTCTATTAATAGCAGGAATAAGTTTCTTTGTTAGCACACAGCTTGATCAACTCTCTGCAATGTTTTTTACCCCACCGACGAGGGAAGGGTATGGAAGGGGAGAGAGTAAGAAGGGAAGAAGGGGCGGCGTACATTATTATTGCTAGCCTGCTTCTTTCTTGCCGGCTGGCTTGGCTTACTTCATTGGTTGCTTGCTTGGTTTCAGATTCTGCTTCTTCTACCTCCCCCCTCCCCCTGCTTCATGATAACAAAGACCAGAAAAGAAAAAGAAAAAGGCCCAATAATCACAAAAGAAAGGGTTGTTTTGCTGCTGAATCCAAGTTGCAACTCCTCGCAATTTTATGCTAATGTCAAAATCAAGAATGAATACAAACTTCATCTTGAGATGATCATTTCGCCAGATTGCCATGAACCTCACTCTCACAATGTCGGATTTGCAAATATCTTCATCATCATCATCATCGTCAACAGAAAAAAAAACATCCTTTTAAAGAACGTAAATGTTTTGGGGTTTTTTTGAAAATAAAAAAAGATCAAAAGCATTTTTCAAACTTGAAAAGATGAAGTAGCAGCAGCAGCAGTCAGTAATATTTTCAAAGCATTTTTGGATAAGAATAACAAAAGAATATTGTGTTGTTGTCCCCCTTTCCTTGCTGGGGAGGGGGTTACTCATCACCTTCTTATTTCAAGATTCATAAAACAATAATACTGATTTGATGAAGCACGGTTATTTTCAACGTTTGTTTTTATTTTTGCCATTATTGTCCTAAAATGACCCACTACAAATTTTAACCAGTGACCTTTTTTTTAAACTGATCACCTCAAAGAATGTTGTGTTTTACTCTTTTTAATGGCATAAGACAACATTTATTTAAAATTGCAATATTGAATAATTGTACATGAATAGAGAAACAATTTATTTAATTGCAATTACTTCAATATTTTATATTAATAAAAATGAAAAATCTTCAATTAACCTATTTAGTTATTTATTTCTACTTTTCAAGATTGTATTTTTAGTGTTTCTTAACTCTCCTCTTCTATTGAGACATCCTTATAAATTTTTATCAGACCTGTATATGGGTTATTAATGAGTAATCAAGAACAATTATTCCCTTTTCCTTATTCTATTCTAGATTTTGCAATGTTTGATGAACCAAAGTTGTTATGAAAGATAAGTTGTTTCTTCCCAAACTTGTTCTCAATGCATGAGAAAAGGAATTAACAATAAATCAATCTAACTATAACAGATTGAACCAATTTTACACCTTTTTTTTTCATTCTCATGCATTTAAAATTTTGCCTCATATGACCTTTTTTAGATGACAAGGGCTGTGATGACAACCAGTAGAAATACAGAGTTTTAGTTCATCACTAAATATGACTAGATTATGTTAACTAATTTTGATTATTTTAGTTAATACTGAATATTAATCTTAATTCTATTTCAATTTTATTAATAACTTCTGTCTCTCTATTGTCTTATTTAAGATGATTGGTCAAAAAATGACATCTGAATAATTTCAGACATTGGAAATATTATTTTCAAAATTAATAGGAAAAACCAAATTCTATTCAATCATATTTCAACTTGAATTGTTATTTGAAGTTTAGCAAGCATTATAGAAAGTAAGCAGAACTCAAAAGAAGCTACTCTGAAATGGCACAACAAGAGAGATTCTTTAGTCTGCCATTATTCAAAGTAATTTCCTTTGTTTTGAGTTCTGATAACTTCTTATGTGTCAATGATGCTTTTATGTTTTAAACATTTTCAATTCTTGCCAATTACATATTTATGAAATTACATCATACTCACATCATTAAATAGATTTTGATTACAAGTAGAAAAGAAAAATATGAAATGAAAAAGTTAAGAGTAAATTGTTAAAATTTAAACAAATTTAAACATGTAAATTTATTTACAAAATACTGAATATTCTATTTCATTCAATTAGTCCATATGGGATGGAACTAGTTAAATGCACATTGAAAAAGAGTGGAAAGAGGAATCTAAGCTATGACTGGACTTGTGAAATGAAATTAAGATTTAAATAAAGGTTTTCAAAATTTAAAAAAATCAGATACGTTCCACTCCTAGCACATAAAAGTCTAAAAGATGGAATTAAGTAATATATGTGTATCCTAAGTAATAACTTCAATCCTGTGTGTCAATAAAAAAAAGTTGTGAAAGTGTGTCTGAACCTCACATTTTTTTTAGAAACAAGTACAAATTTAGAGACAAGGAATTTAGTTGTTTTCCAGTTCATAATTACATTTAATTAACATATTCTTAAAAGGATGTATAACCTTTTTTCTTTTATCTTACTTTGAAAATTAATGGGCAGGTAAAAATCTATAATCTAGCCGTTTCATAAGGGACATTAATTTAAATTGAGTACAAATTTAGGAAGGAAAAGTAATTCATTTTGCTAAAAGTTCATTGCAAAGAATTACTTGACTTTTCTCTATTTTTCAATTCGCCACAAATGAGAACAATTAGTAGAATATTTTATACAAAATATTGAATATTTGCACAAATTTGCAATGTTTTGTTTATAGAGGATTATTTTGATAAGAGAACCTAATGATTTATTGAATCAGTGGTTCCAAACCTTTTTTTACATGGTAGCAAACTATTGAGCTCTTTAAATTTTTATACTTATCACAAAAATGGATATCCTTTATTTGCAATAAATTTTAGTTTCATTATCAGCAAGTTCCAAATATCTTTTTTCCTAACATAAGTTGTATGTAAAAAGAAAAAAAAACTCATAACATTTTTTCTATGAGTCATATAATAAATTCAAATGCATTTTGGTGGTCATCAGTAATAATAAGACAATATGAATACAGTTCTTATTCACATTAATAAATCATATGTAGTATTTAGTTGTGGGTTTAAAATAAGATAAAATTGTAATATAATTTTGAAGGTTTGTTTAGTTTTACAACACATCGACCTTTTTAGGTAATTTAATGCAGAGAATTGTCATTTTTTTAAACATTCTTTTTTTGTTACACCTTGTTTTTTTAATAACACTATATGCATTATTAAATCCATAGCTAGAGGGTATGCGGTGATACAAATCTTTCCCAAGAGTATTAGTACAATTAGGGATGCAAACAGAACAACTAAGATTTGAACTTGTGTATTACGATTCCAAAATCAGACAACTTATCTAATGTCCAAAGTGCACTTCCCCCAACATTATTTTTGCAAAAAAAATATTTTTTTACCAGATTTTAATAATTTTTTTTTTAATTTCAAAAGCTGAGAATATAAACCATAAATATATTTTTCCTTCCAATCAGAACTAATTCCTCAATATTCAAACTTTTATCTATGGCAAATATAATTGAATGTGGTGAGTGTAAACACAGAGTTTTCATTGGTTAATCTTAACGGTCTCACTGGATAGTTTAATTAAGCTTTAAAGAATTAAGTTGTTGTTTTTTTTTCTTTAACGAAAACTTCTGAGTCATGAATTTTCTTTTAATAATAAAGCAATAATTCTATGGATAAAAAAAAAATAAACATAAATTTTAACTATTTCTAGAATACAAACCATTCATTGAATAGTTGAAAATGGGGATCCGGAATAGACATATCTTTAAAGTATAATTAGATATTTTTATTTTTAGTAAGTGTTAGGTGTACAAAAAGATTTTTTTGTTCAAAGAATAATTCTAGAGACAGCAGTTAATACCTAGCTTTACTTGAGAGATTATCTTATTTTAGATTAGTATATTTCCTTCATATATTATTCAATTAAAAATGAATCCTACAAATTTTGACAATTTTATCATTTCTATTTGATTAGAATCACTGGGTATTCTCTGAACGAATCCTGATATCCCAGCTAGTAACAAATATTCAGATTATTCTTATGACATGAATATTATTCAGCAAACAAAAGCTTTCATAAGTATTTAACATTTGTTCATTCTTTGTTATAATTTGTGTGTGGCATGTGGTTTTATTTTAAAACAGAATCTCAAATATTCCTGTTATTTTTATGTATATTTATTAGATTTTTTTCTACAGTGATTAACTATCAATGAAAAAAATTTGTTTTATACTAATAAATACTGATATTCCAATGGTTTGAAAAAAATATATTGTGAAACCAGACTCTTCCTATTCAACAAAAAATAATTCAGTATGAAATTCAAAGTTAATAATAATAATAATAATATCAATAACAACAAAGAAACTATATGGGCATGTGAAACCGACATATACAATTACTTAGGTATAACTGTAACAAATGTCATCAAGCAATCAGAAATGAAAGAAATGATCAGCAAAGAATAACCAAGAAGAATCAGAAAACTACTGAAAACAAAACTCAATGGTTTTAACCAAGGGAATAAACACTTGGGCTGTACCTCTGGTGAGAGACTCCTGAAAGTACCTGGGGTGGACAAAAGAAGAACTTAGGAAACTGGACCAGTGTACTAGGCAGCTAATGCTCATGCACAAGGCACTTCACCCAAAAGACAATGTAGACAGCTTTATGCATAAAAAGAATAGGAGGGAGGCAGAGGCCTCTTAAATATCAAAGAAACAGTAAGCAATGCAACTAAACAACTAGAAAAAGTTTGTCCAACACAGAAAGACTAATGACAGCTGCAAGGACAATTTTATACAAAGTTGAAGAGAACCAAACAAAAGGAAAACAGAAAACAAAGATGAAAAGAAAAACCAATCCATGGTGATTCCTTAAGACAAACTAAAGACATAGCAGACATGAAGGTCTGGACAAGGCTCAGTAAAGGAAAATAAACTGAATCCTTGTAGACTGCTGCACAGGACGCGGCCTTCCACACCAACTATATAAAAACAAAAATCAACAAAAGCCAAGAAAACAGCAAATAGAGGCTGTGCAGACAAGGATAAGAGTCAGTCACACATATCATTAGAGGATGCACCAAACTTGCATAAAAGGAGTATAAGAACAGCCATGAATGAATTGAGACAATCATACATGTATGTAAACAATTCAAGCTCATACACTTAAACAAGTGGTACATGTGCAAACCTAAGGCAGTATAAGAAAATGAAACATACAAAATCCTATAAGACTTCAACATACAAACAAACCAATCTAAGCAAAATGACTGGATTTGATTACTCTAAACAAGAAAGAAAAAACATGCTAAATAGTGAACTTCACCTTACCAGCTGACCACAGAGTGAAAATAAAAGAAACAGAAAAGATTAGCAAATACCAAGAGCTGGCCAAGAAGATAAAAAAAAATCTGGAACATGAAAACGACAGTGAAGCCATCTTACAGGGTGGTCCCTAGGGCTCCTCTGATGAGGAGTCATGGGAACCATCCTAAAAGACCTAAAAAGAAAACTACAAGAAATCAGTATCAAAGAAAAAATACACCTCCTACTGACTACTGCATTCATGAGGACTGCTGACATAATCAAGTATTGAACCGTGGAAATTGAACCCAACAAAATGAAAAAGGAACTCAGGGAAAGAGAAAAACATGAGTCACAAACAACATGCAAGTGCTGCATGTGACCAGTGTGAAAATTTAAAAATAATAATAATAATGAATTAACAAAAATGGAACTAATGAATTTTAACTCATGTACATGTTTTCTTCAATTACCTGAATAAGCGAAATAGTTGATAATAAAGATTTTTACAATTAAAAAACAAATCTTAATGCACCAAACAAATTGTTTTATAGATAATCTTATTTCTTTTAATCAAAAAGGCTTTAATAAATCAAATGAATAAATCTAAATTTCTTTTTGTGAATCAGGTTGAACGGAAACAAAATCTAAATCCTGAATAATCCCAATATTGAATCCAAAGAAAATAAAATTGATAAGAATAATTTGTCATTGAAGTATTGTATTGATTCAACAAAAAATATTTTGTAATCTATTTTATATCAATTTTTTTTCAGAATTAGCAGTGGATCCTTCCATTTTGAGCAGGACAGGTATGAATGACATCAAAAATATTCATATCAATTAAAATTCATAAAATTCAAGTTGTTCTTGCATTGAATTCTAAATGTTGAATTTACTGTGACAAATTACTCATAAATAAATACCAAACTAATTGGCAGGGTAAAGTAAATTGAAGAAATGTAGGTGAGAAAAAATCTAAGATCATTCAAGATAGCATTAGAACACAGAAAACATTTTTAGATATTTTGCAAAGAAAGATTTTGCTAAGAATGCCTATTAACATTTTTCCTACATGTTGTAAAAATGAAAAATAATAAAATTAAAAACTATGTCATACTTTTTCCTTACAATGAAAAAGTACTCAACATGTTGATAGACATTCCAGCCATTTTATTAGCAACTGCTTCACACATGTACAATAAAAGTGAGAAATAAAAATTGTTTTTTGGCAGAGTTCATATTACAGGAAAGTGGGAGTATACTAAAATAAAACTTTTTCCCACTTTTCTGTGATATGGACTCAACCAAGAAACAAATTTTATTTCTTGCTTCTATTGTACATCTACTGGTCTTTATGTCAAGTTGTTGCTAGTGGAATAGCTGGGTTGTGTATTTTTTATTGTAAGAAAAAGTATAACACAGTTTTTTAATTATTTTTACATGTAGGAAAATGCTAATAGGCATTCTAAATGAATAAAGGATTAAGTTGTCAAGTTTCTACAGTTCTAACTGAGCATTATTTGGCGGTTAGGGTTTTAATCCCACAATAATAACTAACTTAGAATAGATTTCCAAGAGTTAATACCTCCTACCCAGTCATGGTTAAAGAAATGAGAGTAGTCTACAACTGTGGATTGAATAAAGGGTTTAGTTAAAATTTCTATAAACACATTCAGAGTTTAATCGTATAAAGAAAGTTAAGGGGTTTGTTACCCAAAATGTTGAGTAAAGAATGATGGCCACAACTCTAAAAATAGATGTAGACATTATCAAGCTTCATCAAAAAAATTAATTAATACAATATCCAAAGTAATTTCAAAAGATACAAGAATTTGACTAGCAATAGATGTCAAATTGATGAATAACACAGAGTATTTTCTAAATTCAAAATCAAATTCAGAAGAATTAGCAAAATATTTATTCAGAAATTAAATAAAACTTCTTAAAGAATTATGTCATAAAAATGATTACATTTTTGTTTTATTTCAGGTAGGGTATTTAACCTTTTCTTATTTTATTTTTCAAAAGGGGAAAACCATAAAGGTTAGTCATATGAAAAAATACAAACTAATTTTGACACCTCTGTCAAAGTTATCAACTTATAAAATGCAAGTGACATTTGTTTAAGTTTTTAAAGGTGATAAAAAATGACCTACTTTTTGTTACCTTTCAATACTTTTAAACCTTTCCAGTTAAATCAAAAATTTATTTTTAAAAGAAATTAAGTACAACTCAGGTATAATCCTACAATGCAGGTTTCATAAGGTTCATTAAGAAACATATTCAGATAATTAAAGTATTTCCTGGAAAATCATGAATTACATTAAAAAATGCAAATACAAAAAGTAATATTTAAAAATTATAAATAGTGAAAAACTGACAAGTTGAATATTTTTGGATTATAAATGAATTAGACACATTATTTTGACAGCATAAAAATAATTGGAGAGCAATTTTGATTCTGGCAACGAAGAACACCAGAGGATAAACTGGCCAAAACATAGTGAATTTAACAAATACTAAGATAAGGACCATTAATAATAAATAAACAAATTACTAAATACTAAACATCTCTTACTATTCTATTTAATGATAATGCTAGACTGCAAATTCATGATTGTTTTTAAACCTAATACGAATACAGAGATCATGTCTCAAAATTTGAATTCTTATGTTAATGTTTGCAATTTTCCACTAACAATAATTTGATTTCTTTTAAAATATGTTGGCTGCTAGTTCTTTACAAAAAAACAATCATTACAATATTGCTTTTAAATGATTCAGAAATCAACTTCATAGTCCCTTGCCACTCATGTATGTCCTCTTCTACATATAACATATCAATCTTTTTAGATCAATAGAGAACTTGTATGCTCTCAACTCATCTCTTCCGTTAGTTACCTATTGGCATAAGAAACTTTCTGACTGTTAAGACCCACCTTTGACATACACATTCTACCATAGATTTTACAAAATGGGTCTGATCAGAAAGCTACATAATGCCCATTATTTGCATAAAGCTAACCCATCTAAAAACGATATTTTTGTCACAATGCCTTAACACACTACCTCTAAATCTTACATTTTGGTTTTTATTTTCTCCTAACTTCTCAAAATCGTGTTAAAACCTACAGATTACTTTTGACAATATCTTTTAACTTTTTTGAAAATTTGAATCTTTGTTACCTTTTCTACACTTTAGCTTCCCAAGGAAGAGGTATTATAGGGTCTATAATACTTTATTCATTCCAAAGTATTTAATTGCATATAACATATATAACATGCATCACTAAGAGATGTTAGCTCACCTGAGAATATTAACATTAAAGAGAAAGGGTTGCTAATTAATATCCTTTTAAGGCATGTCATGGATGATTCTCAAAGTGCCTACAGTGTTACATTACTCCAAGCTGATTAAAGTCTAATAGAAGAGATGGAAAAAAGGGCGATGAATTCCAGTTCAGTATCAGCTACTAAATACTAGTGATGGGATGATTAATCGTAATCGTAAGAATCATGTATTTTGTGAGGTATCGGAATCACATCGTTAAAAAAATGCCTTAAATTTCCGATTCCTTCATTGATTCTTTTAGTCTAAGGTTGAAAAAATGAAAAACTTTTTTCTGTATTCCTAACCTCAAGATAGAAATGTAGCATGTTATAAAATGAAACCAAAGAAATATATTATTAACAGAGCCTTGCTTAGTGGCCCCCCACACACACACACAATTACGGCTACCCCACTTCGCAAGGCTCTTTTTTGGCTTCTCGAATCTATTGTAATGAAAAATAAAAAAGGATTAACTTTGAAGAAAGGGGGTGCAAAAAGATTTGCAAAGCATTTGTCATTTTTCTAAAAATGAAATACAGAAAGAAATATCTATTTTTACTACACAAAAAAATTAAAACGTATATATATACTAAGTTTAATCGTTTACGAAAATTAGCTACATCAGTTACTTTTTGGCAGCAAAAACTTGATGAAAACATTTAACTAAATATTCTGGGCAAAAACTGGACTGACAGTAAGGTAAGCCAATAGACAACTTCAAAGGGATAAAACCCTATTGCCACCACTGAGCCCATCCCTTGCTTGTTTTATTTCAGATTGGTGAAGTTAAAACTTTTCAATATAAACAAAACAAAATTAAAAACAAAATCAACTTGGCTTAAACAACCAGAAATGGATTTTAATTTTCTTTTCATCTATTCTTAAGAAATATAGAATATATTCTAAAAACAAAGTAAGAGCTGAATATTGGCAATAGCCAGTCCTTTATGCCAATACAAATAGGAACAAGAATAATTGAACTTTTTATTTGAATCTTTAGTTTAAGTGGAATTTATATACTTCAATTATACACTCGGTCTATTAGTGACGGTCAGTCAGTACACATGGTTTATTTATCACATTTTATTTTTGTACTATTCAATATTTTTAATTTATAAAATAAATTTAAATCTAAATTAGATTTAAAACAAAAGTAACTAAATTAGTTTTGTTTGCACCCCCTAATGTTCTTGATTATTAAAAGTATTGATTTGATTTCTTTTTTTTTCTTCTTTCATTTTTTTTTTTAGTTTAAAGTTCCAATCTTTGTATAAATTCTATAAATCGCTTGTTTCACTTAATCAGTGAATCAAACACAGTAAATTTCAACAGGGACTGACTTTGATATCCTTTGATACTTTCTTCACTATTTTGTTTTCTCTCTTTTTTTTTTCTTTTAAGATCAAAATCATCAAGATTTTTTTTTTTTTTTTTTTTTTTACATTGAATTTTAAAATCATTCTTTAGTTGTTAAATGGAAAATAATTAGAAATTTTTAAGAATAGAATTAAAACAACAATTCCTTCCACTGTCTGTGGTGGGTGATCACGATGTGATTGATCCCCCAAAAATTGGTGTCCTTCCTCTACCCATACAGCTAAGGAATCGAAATCATACTTGGTATCGGAATCGTTAATCAATATTTTCCTGAAATCGGAATCGGAAAAAATTTAGGAACTGTCCCAACACTACTAAATACACATGGTTAGTACATAAAAGCTTTCAAGTAAAGGTTTGAAATGTTTTCAATTTGACATTAAAGCGCAAGTAATTTTCTTAGTGGTTTGGAACTGAAGAAGGAAAGTAAAAAGACATTCTTAGAAAGCACAAGTGTCATTGAGAAGTAAATTGAAAACAAAGCTTATACAAGTATATTTCTTTGTTTGACATTTATTGTTAATGACAATTCTGTTTCTGTTTGGTACTGAATCAGAAACATCCTTTCATGTCCTGATGTAGTTGCTTTGGTGAAAAACTCTAGGGGTAACCATATTTACTAAGTATAATCAACAGAGCTGATGTATTAGCTGTTTCCAATGCTATTGTCAGGTCCACAAAGACCTAATAAAAAAGCTACCATGTGTTTAGCACACTTTTCCTGAAGGTGCAAAGAAAATCATATTCATCATAGCCTGTCCAAGTCTAAAGCAACTTTCAGCTTCAGGTATCCCTGAATGATTGTTGGTTAGTCAATTAAGAGCTTAACCACTTAAAGATTTAGGCTTTTATAGTTGAACAACAAAATGAAAATGGTATAAACCTAGTCATGAGAGACAGGCCCACTAGGTTTTAGGTCAAATTGTTAAAAAAAAGGTCCAATTTGTCAAAAGGGACATTCCAATTTTGTCAAATAACAAAAACATCCAATTTATAAAACGTCCATTGAAGATTGTCCAATTATATGTATAATTGTCCAATGGCAAAAAAACGTTTAAAAATTAGATTGCCTAGAAATTTTAATAATTTTAATTAAATAATTAAATTCTTTCATTTTCAGGAAAGACAAATATCTGGTAATGAGTGAAAATCTACATCTGATGTTTCTCAGATGGTAAATAACCAAGTATATCTTCTGTTTGAAATTTGACAATGCAGCAATAAAGGTTTATAGCTAAGAATTTTAATCACTATGTTTGTGTGGGTGTGCATGTATGTAGATGATTGTGTGCATGCATGTAATTAGCGTATGTGTGTATTCACTTAAAATAATAAAAATTTCAACTGAAATTCTATTTGTTGTTTTTAAGATTTACATTAAGTCTAAATTTAAAAAATCTTGATTTTTAAATGGTTAATCAAATATAAAATTGGTCATCTACAAACTATTATGCAAAAAATAGAAAATAAAAACCGGGTTTTCTAACTTAATATTGTACTAACTTTATTTCTTATTTAACATTCTATTAAATTTCAAACTTTAAAGAAACAAAATAGGAAATATCAACCTTTAAAATATTTTTAATGATTATATTTTTTAATAATTGACTAGAATTATTTTTTTTTTTTAGAATGAAAAAAAATCCAAAGAAAAATGGAGTCAAGTAACAAAAATTTATCATGTATAAATACAGCTCTCAGTTGGAAGAGCATCAAATATTTAAAATAAAAAAATAATGAGGGCAATTTGTTTTTCGAGTGTTAAATCTTCATGCAGGCTACAGATTTTGGCTTTCAGAAAATAAGGACATTAATAACATAAAACCAGTTACACTATAATCTGAATAATGATGATTGGCCAGTAAAGATACACATTTTTAATGGCCTTTAAAATTGGTGGGCATAATCATTTTTTTAAAATTGTGTATAAAATTATAAGAAATTTTTCCATAACTTTTCTAAGTGAAAATTAAGTTACATTAATTTTTAATCTACAAATTTGATGGTGGAATTTTAGCTAAATCTATTCCAAAATTCAATTTCTTAATCCTGCATTTTATTCACTGCAACCAGGTTCATTGTCATAAATGAAGGTTTTATTAAAGTTTCTATAGTTATTAAAATTTTAGCTGTTCAACAAATTCATGGGACTCTAAATTAAATGAACAAAACTTATAATGTTCATTGTTTAAGTGATAATCTGATTTTATTTACTTAACACACTTTTAAAATAAACAAATTCCTTCATTTCTTTTTAATGAAATGTATAAGATTTTAAGAATTTGAAGACCCAACAAAATGTTTTGAACTTTGATGCTCTGTCATAATTTTTTTTTATTCAACCCATTTTTGATTTTTTTCAGTTCTTACATAAAATTTTAGGCTTATTCGAATAAAACAAAATTATTTACCAGAGAAATGTGTCTTGAACTTTACCGCCCCCATATTAAAAAATCCTACAAAAACAAAAAAAATTAATTTTAAATAAATTTCATATATATCACAATTTGAGAATAAAAGATAAATGATTCAAATGACATTCTTTATCATACTTGTTCCAAAATTAACTAAAATTAGAAATTTGAAAACTTGATTTTAAAAAATCAATGTAGTACTTAAAAAAAGGAACTTGATTGTTTATATTTGAATAGTTAGCTTTGTGTAAAAAAGTATTAAAATTTAGAATTTCAATATATTTAAAAACATTTTTTTTTTTGCTTGCATACTTCTGAAATCACTTTTATTTGATTAATCATTGGATAGTTTTTAATAGCATCTGCATTAATGTCTTCTTCAAACAATTCTTTTATTATGCATAATATCAAAATGATAAAAAGTATTTATTTAACTGATTGTAATCACAAAAAAATGACTTTTTATGTATAGTTAAAAAGGTTGCACACATTATTAATCAACTATAAAAATAACAATGGATGTGGGGAATTAATTTTCAGTAGTCTACCTACTGTTGGAAATAAATGCCACAGTCAAAATAGTTAACTGCTAATAATTTTTAGTGATGAATCACAAAAGCTGCTAAAATTTCAAAATGGTGAATTTTTAATAGGTTTTCTAATTGAAATTTTATCAAAAAGTAAAACATTATTACAGCCAATTTTTAGTAGAAAAAGCATAGAAACACTTAATGATTACTATATGTGCCAGTAGAGGAATTTTTTTGAATTAATCAAGATTTTTAAAAGTTTAAACTTGACTTTTGTACTCAATACTTTTTTTTAAAACATCCTTTAATCAAAATAATAAAATATCCTTTAACTTTTATTCTTTTGAAACACTTCTTTGCTCATCTACCTGAAAAAACAATTAGCTTAAAATGCATTTTTCAGGTAGTAATGAGATTTAAAGATTATTGTTTAAAGAAGCTGTTAATTTTTTAAAGGTAAATTCTGGTACACCTAGCATATCAACCTTTGCAATAATTTAATGCCAGAAAAAATTTCTGTACAAATCTTTAGACTATTAAGTTGAAATGATTTATTTGAAGTGTTAGTAAAAAGAAATATTTTCAATATTAAGAATTGAAAAGGGTCAAAAGAGACAAAAATATTTCTTCTTCTAAGAATTGGTCAGGGAGTGCATGGTGTTGAGTCACTCACTAAGGAAGTGTGTTGTCATTATCTTAGGTACCAAATTAAGGGTAAAATGAAGGAACTTTTAGATTGATTTTATTGAACCCCTGGATGAGTGAGAAGTCATGGCTAATGATAAAGGATCAGTATTGAAGCTAGAGAATAAATTAAACAAGACTAAACTAATGTGAGAGTACAAATGCCAAGAAATGAGTCATAAGGCTTGTATCACGTAACTAATTTGTTTCATATGTGAGAATATCTTCAATTATCATTCAACATGTCTAATAAGCAATTGTATTTCCAGACTCAGACTAGTTTCAACCAATGAAAATACTAAAAAATATCACAAAATGATTGAACAAATCAAAAATGGATGAAAATATAACTTAAAAATCATACAAACAGGTTAGAGTTTTGATTCAGCATAACAATTTTGAATCGAAATATAGAAAGATAGATATTACCAACCTAAATAATACAATTTTTTAAGAATAATGATCAAATTAAAAAAAAGTATAAAAGTAGGAACCTTAAAAAAACGGGAAGAGAAAAATTTTGAAAAGCAAAATCCTTGTTTTTACTTCAAACATGCAGCAAAGAAGCTACTTTGATCTTCCACTCTTTATACACAAATCAAAATCAAAAATACATTTTTTTACAATTACTAACCATATTTTGTTTTGTTTCTATTCTATATGTTATATAGCTGTTCAAATTTTTCTCAATTGTTCTCTTGTTTGTCCTAATTTAAGCAATAAAATAGTCATATTTTGTTAATGTGTTTCTCATTGTAAAATAACAATTAGGAAAATTTAGGTCATAACAAATCAGAGTAAAAAATGAACAACACAAAAATACATTCTCTAAGTAAATATCACTTGATTTGACTTTTTGGGAACATTAAAATTTATTTTTACTTATAATTACAGAATTACTACTTACTTATTATATTACATTGTATGATATTAAAGTTTCTTTCTACCTAGTATTTTTCATTATAGGGTACATGTATTCAACTAGATTTTGTCTATTTAGACTATGAAAACAACATTGATGGCTTAGTGGTGTAAAATCTTGATACTATTTCCTCAAATTATTCTTTGTATCTTATTTGCCAGGACTGGTGACAATAGGGATCTGAGAGATGGACTTTCTACCTGTTGGTATATGTTAGACCTTATTTTAAAATAATTTGTTTGCACATAAAAAGACAAAAGGTCTTAGAATGATTATGGAGATATACAAATGTGTTCATTAAATTAAGAACTACAACCAACTTATTTGGTACCACTCTATTGGGATCTCTAACCAACAATAAACTACACTCCTAGTCCTAGTCATTTGCTAGCACCCAATCAAGCAACAGATTAAATCCAAACAGGTCTCTGCCTGCATCTAGAAATTCTATTGTAATAGTATGCTTTGCATCTTAATTTTACAGTACTTAAGTGCGCTTCTGTCTGCTGTGAGCATGCAAGTCACATTCCACATCTATTCCTGACAAGACTTGTAGACTATTGATTGCATGCATCCTGTATATACCAGGCCTGTAGGTGGTATGCCATTGATGTGAACAACCAGCTATGTACCATTAACAAGAGGGATAAAATTGCCAAGGTCCACGTTGGGGCAAGGCACACTAAGTAGGCAGTCTGTGAGCAGGTAGGCAATAGTCTGCTCAGCAGTGCCACATGGGCAAACTGAATCCTGCACAAAGCCCTACCTCAAGTGGTTATCTCGAGTTTTGCCACCTTGAGCCGAGCATGATTGTCACCCACTATCTTAATATCTTCTCATCTCTTAAAAGGACAAATTTGGAGATTTTTATATTAAATCTATTTATAATGTCTATGTTTATCACAGAACCAAAAATATCTCAAACATATTTATAATTAGATGAAAAATAAGAACATGAAAATGCTTGTTTCATTATTTTAATTGTTATTTTCAATAAAAAACAAGATCAAATGTTGATATCAAATTATGAACTAATTTTTTGACCAAACACCAATGTACAAGTTTTTTTTATGTTTAAACCAATTCTAACCTGATTCCAATTAATGTAAATTTCAAATTGATTCAATTCTTTTAAAAGTTTTATCTCATTTATAAAAATAACAAATACATGAATAATATTAATAAACTGGTAAATAAATTAATTATCACATGACACATAGTTTGATAGAATTCTTTGGGTTTATTGTGATTTAGATTTTTTTTATATTATGATATTATAATTATAAACAAGATATGATTTTACTGAACATATAAATAGGTAGTCATGTTATCTTCCTTTTTATCAAACCATGTATTTTGGTATACTTCTAAATATGACCATGTAAATCTAGAAAAGACCACCAATAAATGTTCCTATTTCCAGTCACCAATTGAACAGCAATATTGATCTCTTTAAGTATTAAAAATAAGACTTGATCCTTTTCAGTTCTACATTTATTGAACTAGTCTGTTCATGTCGAACTTTACTTCTTGTGAGAAATTTTTTTTCTGATTAAAATTATTTTTCCTAGATTGAGTATTTTAGATTAATACCTTTTTTGATATCAATATAAAAACAAGTTCTTTATTTGATGAAATTGATATCAACAATTTAGATTATTGATTTTTATTTTCATTCCCTTTCAAATTAATATAGATTTACATTTGAACCATTTTTGTCATCTATGAAAAAGTTTTCAATCCAACAAACCTTGGTTTGATAATAATCAAAAAATATTAAACACAAATCACTCATTTATATTAGGACAATCAGAGAATTAAAAGAATGATTCATTTTCTTGGGTCTAACCCTAACTAGAATTTGTTTAGGTCCAACCTCAGTTACTCCCAAAAATTCATCTACAAAATCAAAAAGAGTTAATAAAAATAACTTGTGTTCAACCAATTAGTGACAAAAAGCTGAAAAAATATTTCATATACCTGAAGGATTTGGACCGTAATCCACTTTAAAGAAGGCCTGTTGTGCTTGGACACAGCTAACCAATCCTTTCACTGTAAGAAACACATCTGAAAGCTTTCTTTTCAAATGGTGTTTATCTCCACTATTGCGTTCTCTTCTCTCAAAACTGGATCCTCATCCTATTTCATTCAACATTTCTTGGCATGGGAATTCCAGTTGTTTGCCAACCTCCCGACTCTCAAGACATGGCTCCTTGCAACCTCTGGTTATTTCTAAAATTTAAGATTCCACTAAAAGGATCTCGTTTTGTGAGTATAGAATAGATGCTGCAGAATATGCCGGCAGATATGTGTTTCCAGCAGTGGAAGGACCAGTGGGCTGTGTGCAAGCGGAAGGGACCTACTTAGGGTTCAAATCACGTCAGGTTTGGGAAATATTTTTTCTGGCCTAAGGTCAGATACTTTTTAGACAGGTCTTGTGTATATATATAAAATTATGGTAATGATCCACGTAGACTTCTTTGGTTAATGTAAAGCGCAAGTTCTCTGACCGAATGGGGTGTAATGAGTGGAACAGTGGTAAAATAAACAGATGAAAAATACAAAAATCTATGAAAAATTTGTTTCCTCTATTATTAAAATGCTCAATATTAGTGATAAAGCATGGGTATTCGATAAACAAAGACACAGTCAATGGTGTTTGGTGACTGATGATTGCACTAGAGAAACTACCAGTCCCCAGTTGTTGACTCTAATCAACTAAATAGAAAGGGAAACAGATGTAGACAACAAGTTATGATCAACACAGTATTTATTAGAAGTTAGAAACACATTAAGTCTATAAATTGTTATTGATCTTTTCTAGTGCAAATGTTACATTTGAAAAGCTGTAAATAATTCACATAGACATGTGTACTTTCAGTCATTAGATGGTCCATCAACAAAAGTATTATGATAACTATATCACCCTCATGATGGACTATGAATGGTTCAAAAGTAATGGGTCAGATATTCCTATGAATTATTTACAGAATTTTGAACCTGATATTAGACTTAACATGAGAAAACTAGAAAGGATCAATAACAAAATTTATAGACTTGACATGCCTTGAACTTTTCATGTATATATTAACTCATTCTTCTCTTACCAAAGATGGGATTAGAGCCCTCTTCAATGACTTGTAGGAGTAAAAGATTCCAATTTAGTTCATAAGATAATCTAATTGTGAGCAACTCAGATTGATGCTGTTTCAATCTTAGCTAAAAGTTTTAGGATTTGAAGAGCTTTACTGACAAGCTGTAGATGGTGAAATAGGCTTAAAATATATTTTAAATATATATATATATATATGGAGATAAAAAAGTGAAGTTTAGCACCATGGGGCATCATGAAAAAATTAAAAGATTACAGAAGCCAAAAAAAACACACCAAACTTATCATACGAAAGAAAATAATTACAATAAAGGGCCTGACCAGTTTCGCTCCCCTGCATTGTCAAGGACCGGTCGAGCCCTTTATTGTAATTATTTTCTTTCGTATGATAAGTTTGGTGTGTTTTTTTGGTTTCTGTAATCTTTTAATTTTTTCATGATGCCCCATGGTGCTAAACTTCACCTTTTTATCTCCATAATAAAATTTTGTACTACTCAAAATCTTTTTAAATATATATATATATATATATATAAATGTTTTGAGGTACAAAATTTCTATAACATTTTAAATATTTATTTTTAATATTTAAAACGTTATATTGATTCAATGCAAGTCATCAAATATATGACATACAAAAATGATTAATTATTGAATCTGCAACCATTTGAACTTCCATATTAACCAACAAAGATCATGGGAGATTCCATTATCGTCATATTTGGTGAAAAAAAATCATTGCCGAAAATAAAATAGAATCACCAAGCAACAAAATGTTTTATCCCTGACAATAACATAAGATAATCCTTTTTTATTTCATATCCATTGATAAAGTTGAATAAATTCAACATGTTCAGATGATAAGACATTTAGTTTATTATCTTCCAAATTTTCGATAAATTTTATCTTATCAGAAATACATCTATTTCTTTGAAAGGAAAGCTGGTCTATTGCAGACATTCAAATTACATTTAGATTTCATTTGTTGGAAGATTTTTTCAGATCTAAAAAGCAAAATATCTTGAGAGCATTTTTAAATGATATTTTTGCTATAGATAACAAAATGTAAGTTTCTATAGATCATAATGGTATGTAGACAATATATTACACCAGCACAAAATTTTCTATGTCTATATTTCAAGTGGGTGTGAAAAATGTTTGCAGCAAATGTGGTTTAGATGTGTATGGCCTTTTTCTAGAAAGTACTAGGAAAGTTAAAAATTGCCATTTTTGTTGAAACTTCAAAATTCAACTGAGTATAGTTTTATTATATCTGTAGCATTTTTGATGCAATTTTAGCAAATTTTAGATATTTTTATGAGAAGTTTAATTTCTTCACCCAACAATTTTGGAAATACTTAACTATTTCTTATGTCCATAGAATGGTAGTTTTTTTTATATATTGATAAGTACATAAAAAAGTATGTAAAACTTAATTTTTAGAAAAATACATTAAATTGGAATTGATTAACAAAGTGCTATATATATTTCCTGACAATGATATTTTTTCCTGTATGTAAAAATGTTCTTTCTTATTTTGACTAAACTTAAACTTAACTTAAACTTAAAATCCTGAAAACAGAATTTTATGTTCCTTCTTATGAATGTTTATTTATATAGGAAAAAAAATACTAGGAATCATGTAGACATTAGATTTTAAATTGAACAAAATATTGCAAAATAGGTGTATCAATAATTTCATTGTAAATTAAATTGAATTATCTTAATAAGTTCAGACAAGGCAGCAAAGTGGAGCATTGGTAAAAGCTTGGACTATGAAATTGTATTACATGAGTTTAAATTCCAGTCAAAACAATTATATCTACATTTAGCTACCTCAGGCAGATGGAGTTCATTAACTTGTGAGAGTAGTTTATCTAGGTGAAGGGCACACTAATAAAAGAAAAGGGAAACACCACTGCCTTATTGGCCTTGTTATAGCAAAAATGCTAAGAGATAAAAACTCTGACTCCAAATCCTTGCTGCCTTGTCTTCCTTTGGAAAAAGGCTAGCCTACTCAGGGCTAAGCACCCAGCCAGGCAAATACAAAAAATGGTAACAAAATCGACTCAAGGAGTCGACGCAATGCTCGCCAAGCAAGAGAACTAAATAATAATAATGAATAATAAATTCAAATTAAATTAAATAATTCTAAATGTTAAATATAATTGGTTATCTAAAAATGACCTTAAATGTTTTTGGTAAAATATTTTCATTTATTCTCTAAACATTAAAAACTAGAAATTTCAATAGAATTTCAGAAGAAAATTGAATTTAAAATATGAAAAATACTTCAGTATTTTTATATAATCATTTGAAACAAATAAGTCACTTCACAAATACAAAGTTATACAGAATAAACAATTCTTTTTTAAATAATTAAGTCCACTGTATAAAGGTATATATTAAGAATGAGAAAAATTTCACCTTTAATTGATTTAAATAATTGGATACTTCATCATTTAAAGAAAGTTGTAAAGTAGGATTTTTTTTATACTTTACAAATGTTGAGAGAAATTTTTTAAATTCTTTTCTAGAACTTTTAAACAAAAGTAAAACAAGAATTTTAAAAATCTAAATTCAAGATTTTGTTTTTCAAAATTTAGTAGAAGTTTTTTTTTTATTTTAGAATAACAAAATATCATCAGAAAAAAATAAAGAATCAATTTTTTTTCAATTTTTAAATTCCAACATTCCAGTTTCGAATTTCGATCTTATTTTTTAAATTCAACACAAAATTCCAGATTTTGAAATAAGTTGTCATCAATTTTAATTTAATGCCCAGCTAAAGCTTGAATGATGTCCCACAGTCTAGGTTTTGTGACCCTTAATCTGACAATAAATCTAATGCTCTCTTTCTCACTCTCCCCAATAGGCTGGAATAAAAAAACAATGAAAAAAAGGAATGACAAAAAAAATGCTATCTTTATTGCTATGATCACAACTCTCAACAACAAACTGAGAAAGAAATGAGAGCCTAAGGCATGAGAAAAAATACTAGAAAGTATCCTACATAAATCTATTCATTTTTACATGTGGATTTCGCTCATATCAATAACAAAACACCAAAATAATTATATTTTGTTTTGTGAATTTTAACTTAGACTCCAACTTTCAAAACATTGTTTGACTCTTTAATTCCCGCTCTTACTTATACTTCATCATTCTTAGTTCTGCACTTTTTAAATATATTGATCTAATAATAACTTTATTATTTCTGTTTTTCTTTAGGATGAAAAGCATTGGATACACAATTGTATTGATAAAACCAAGCAAAACTATGTAATCTCAATAAAATAAGGGGTACAAGATAATTCACTATCACTCTATCATTTTGACAGTTGCTTTAGAGTAATACAATTGAAATATTTTTTGTCTAAAAATAAAATCAAATGCAAGCTCAAAGTTCATTTTCAAATATTCAAATTCAAGCATTTTTTGCTTATTGAAGCAAATTTTGGGCAGTAAAAAATTTAGATATTGCATTACAGATTTGTTTTTTCATCTCCAGAAAAGACTATTTAATCTCTTCTGATGATTGTCAATGAAAACATATTCTCACAATTATTTGTTTTTAAAGGCTAATTTTCCAATTGATACTTAAATATATAACTATTTTCCATTGCTTAACAATGATAATTCTATCCAAAAAAGTTAGAATGAAACAAGCTATAAGGTTTTTGATGAATCAAATCTATTATATAAAAGACAGTCTGTTGGTGATAGATTTTTGTTCCTTATGCACACATACATAAGCTATAATACCATTCAATTTTTTTATGGGCATATATACTTAAACCAGGCCAACACATACTTTTTTCATTGAAATTCACTTTGTGCCCCACCATATGGTTAATCTAATTTTTCGCATAATTCCAGCCAAAAAGGTACCTAAAACAGCTTTGATCATCAGGAAAATTCACACACTAATGTAAAAAACAATAACAGGTAAAATTCTGGCAAGAACTTAAGAAATGAAATGACAACAATCAAAATCATTTCTATTTAAGAATGAAGTAAAATTGGTCAAATAATTCCATGCTTATGATTTTTCAATTATTTATTAAGAAAAATCATAAGATTTAGAATATCCAATAAAACAATTATATATTAAAATAGACTTATTTTCTGTATACCACTGCAACTCATACATCTTGATTATTCATGTACTCAATCTCTAGATATTTGCCAAGGCGCTCAAAGTGAATAGATATATGTTGAACTAGTCATTGCTTGCAGAATCTTCCATCCTACTATCCCAGACTTTTCCAACCCCAGCAAGATAAAAAAAACTTCAGAAGTGATGGATTATCATTGAATTTTTGACTTCGTAAAGAAAAATGAGGGGTTGGAAGCAGATAACATTATAATTCAGTGCTTTACAGACCGAGGACCAAAATATTTATTAAAAAAAAAAAAGATAATTTTAAAGTAACTTTGTGATTCCATAATTTTGTCAAGAATGTTTACACTCTCGTAACATAAATTTAGTTGGAATACAAAATGAGTAACCAACTTAACTTTAGTGTTACGCAGAAAACTCTTGTGAATATTCTTAAAGTGTTTGAGCCACTTACTTTCATGTAAATGAGACTTTTTATAAACATAATAAATGCCGGTAATTTTCTACATTCACAACCTTAGATGCCATATATATATAAATACCTATACATATACCTATTGTTACGACACACTCTTGTTATTAAGAAATTATATTTTTCTTTTTGGACAGGGTCCACTGTTATAAAGTTCTAATTCAAGATATGGTCTTAAAAATACCCGCCTATGAAATACAGTTATTAGAACAATTCCTTTTCACAATAAAACAATCGCAAAAAAAA
>JAUZSX010334591.1:0-10861 GCA_034780655.1 Idiosepius hallami
TCCTTTCTTTCCTTCTCTTCCTTCCTTCCTCCCTTCCTTTCTTCTCTTCCTTCTTTCTTTTCTTCCCTTCCTTTCTCCCTTCCTTTCTTACCTTCCTTCCTTTCTTCTCTTCCTTCCTTTCTTTCCTTCCTTCCCTTCCTTCCTTTCTTCTCTTCCTTCTTTCTTTTCTTCCCTTCCTTTCTCCCTTCCTTTCTCCCTTCCTTTCTTCTCTTCCTTCCTTTCTGACACCCCTTCCTCCTTTCATGCGTTTATTCCTCCATATTCTTTACCCTAACCATAAACATCCTCCTACCATCGCACCAACTTCCAGATACCTTACTCCACCCATGGATGAATAGACCCATCAATCTAACTCACCCTCATACAAACTGCCTTCACTCGCACTCACCTTTGTTACTGACGCTTAATCACACTCAATCGTTCAATCTAACCATTTAAACAATCACACACACACACAAACACATTTAAACACACACACACACACACACTTCAATGCTGCTGCTGCTGCTGCTGCTTACAGAGAGACAAATCCGAGGATACTCGTACCGAACCCGTAAAGGCCGTAGCTGTACACAAGCTCTGCTTCTTCACCCAGAAATCGGCCACATGTTCACGATCACCGTCAATTGTATTTACTCATATTCACTATCATGAACTATTAAACATCATCTTCTGCCATCGTAAAAAGAAAAGAAGGAACAACCACATCAGTCATGCGCATGCGTCCCAAAACATGGCCGAAGCAGAAAAAGCGGGAACGAAACAATGACAGACATTTTTTTAGCGTTTCTCTCTCTGTTTCTTTCTTTCTTTCTTTCTTTCTTTCTTTCTTTGTTTTTTCTTTCTTTTTTAGTTTCGCTTGGAATTGTCTCTTCTTTAACTGCGATTCTGATTCTTTGGTTCCTTCTTGTATGTCTTTTATTCCTTTTTCAAATCTGTCCATATTTTGATATAAAGAGAAAAATTGTTTCATTTGACAAACACACAGACACAGCTAGTGTTTCCATCAACCCTCTCTCTCTCTCTCTATCACTCTTTCTTTCTTTCTTTCTTTCTTTGTTTCCCTCTCTCTCTCTCTCTCTTCCCCTCTATCTTTAATTTACTCTCTATCTTTCTGTTTATCATTCATTCTTCCATTCTCTCTCTCTCCCCACTCTCTCTCTTTCCTGTCTCTCGTTATCTTTAATTTTCTTTCTATCACTTTCTTTATCATTCTTTCTCTCTCTTTCTTCTTTCTTTTAATCTATCTTTCTTTCTTTATTTATTTCTTTCTTTCTTTCTATCTCTCTCTTTATCACTTTCATTCTCTTTCCTTCCTCTCTTTCATTCTCTCTCTTTCTCTCACTTTCTATCTTTCTCTTCCCCTCTCTCTTTCATTTTCTCCCTCTCTGACTTTCCTTATTTTTCTCTCTTTCTCTCTCTCCCTTTCTTTCTCTCTTTCTTTCATTATTCTTTCTCACTCTCTCCCTCTCTTTCTTTTTATCTTTCTCTTTCCCAATCTCCTCCCCTTTTCTCCTTCACTTTTTCCTTCTATCTCTCTGCCTCCTCCTCCTCTATTTTTTCTTTCCTCTCACTCAACCACGTATTACTCCCACTCTCTCCTTTACCCTCTCTCTCTCTCTTCTTCCTTCTCTCACCCGCACTCGTTTTCTTCTTCACAAAACTATCTCTCTCTCTCTCTCTCCTTCTCTCGAATTTTCTTTCTTTTGGTCTCCTTCCTCCTTTATCACTTTTTTTTAATTTTTTTCTCTCTCTCTTTCTGTTTGGTGTTCTTTTCTTTCTCTCTCTCTCTCTCTCTCTCTCTCTTTCTGTTTGGTGTTCTTTTCTCTCTCTCTCTCTCTCTCTCTCTTTCTGTTTGGTGTTCTTTTCTCAATCAGAAGAAAAGTCTTTCATTGTCTTTCCTCCTCCCCGTCCCCCTCCTTCTTATATCTTTATGTGTGCGTTTCTATGCTTATATATGTATGTATTTGTTTATGTGTGTATGTTTGTGTATGCACATTTTTATGTGTGTGTATGTTTGCGTGTGTATCACATTTCATATTTACTTGGCAGAGAGCACCAACCAAAGTTTGGCACAAGGCCATTTTTATGTGCTCTATATACCTGAGTTTTTTAATTCAGTTTTACCCTTCACCCAGATGAGTTTCTCTCCGGAGTTAACGAGCTCCATCTGCCCGAGGCAGCTAAAGTGAATGTAATCGTTTTGACTGAGATTTGAACTCGCGTAATACGATTCCAGAACCCGAGCTTTTTACCAAATGCACCCACCATCGTCGCTTCCCGTTTGCGTCTGTATGTTTGCATACATGGCTTTATTTATTTCTGAGTGTATTAGTGTGTGTATGCATGTCTTTATGTATGTGTGACTGTGTGGATTTTTGTATTTCTGTATGCCTGTCTGTATGCATACTTGTATGTGTGTAATGTAAGTGCTTACGTTTAAGTATGTCTATCATAAGATCTTTTTTTCCTTTCTTATTTTCACGTGGGTCCGTCTTCTTTTTATGTTTGTCTTAAGTGCATCTTCTTTTTGTCGCTCTCTACATGTTTTCTGGATGCCTGTGTGTGTGTGTGTGTGTGCGTGCACAGTGACTGCAGTCAGTGCGCCTGCTCTCCTCTAGTGCCGTGCGTGCTTAGCCCCATAGCGGCCCCGGCGCAGAATGCATCTTTATTGCGGTTCCCTTTACTTTAAAAATCGCAACTTGTTCCCCTTCAACATACTGGAGGCTTCGATCAAAGGCTATACATACATTTACAAATCATCATCGGCGTTCACTCGTGTTCGAGTATGACTGCCCTCCGTTCTGGTCCCTGTGGACCCTTTCGGGAGGACGCCTGTGCGTGATGTCTTTTAACGTGGGGAGACTGATGCACCTGCAGTCACCACACGGACCCTTGACAGAGGAGGACCTGCTTCCAATGGCATGGAGAGCACCACGACGACTGGAAGCCATCCTCTGTTGCAGTCTTCTTCGCCTTCAGTGTCGTTGTGTCATTGTAGACTATTTAACCCATAGCTGGAGGGAAGATTTGGCTTCATAACTTTCCCAAGGGTATTGGTCTACACGTGAACGTAGACAGAACAACTTGGATTTACAAATAAGGACAGACAGACAGATAAATGGGATAATGGTTTCCTAGTTAACCCTAAGCGTTACAAAAGATTTGTGAAGCCAATGATCCTTGTGGCCCCTAGGGAGCTTGCGACCCCATGCAATTGCGTCGTCTGCAGGGAGCCTAAGGACAGCCCTATGTGAGTGTATGTATGTGTGTGTATGGTTATGACGAAAGCCTTGTTCTTTATGACTGTGTATTCGTCAGTCTAATTCGTTTTTCTATGCGAGTGTTGCTGTTCAAGTGCTTTTCTATGTGTGCGTCGTGTGACGTTCATGTTTCTATACAGAGCTCGTCGTGATCCCTGTAGACCCCGCAATTGCGTGGGGGCCGTAGTAAGCTCCCTAAGGGTCGCCAAGGTCCTTGGCTTCACAGATCTTTTGTAATGCAAAAAAAAAAATACCAAAATAATTAATTCTTAGGGTTTACTAGAAAATCCTTATCACACTTATAAGCTCATACTGAAATATACATTTATCTATACATCTCTCTCTCTCTCTCTCGTTCTCTCTCTCTCTCTCGTTCTCTCTCTCTCTCGTTCTCTCTCTCTCTCGTTCTATCTCTCTCTCTCGTTCTCTCTCTCTCTCTCTCGTTCTCTCTCTCTCTCTCGTTCTCTCTCTATCTATCTCTCTCTCTCTTTTTCTCTCTCTATCTACATTAAATGTATGTGATCAAAGCCTCCGGTATGTTGAGGGATTGCAAGATGTCATTTTTAGGTAAGGGACCGCAAGGCGCATTCAGAGTCGGGGTCGCTAAAAGCACGGCACTTTTTCTATGTAGGTAAATGTAGATGTGTGGATATATCTATTTGCATTATTTTTTGTGTGTGTACTTATGCTATGGACTTTATGCGTTACCGGTGTGTGCGTGTGTGTATATGTAGGTATATATGCATATACACATCTATATTGTGTTGTGTTTTTTGTATTTGTTTGTGTGTTTATGAATTCTATCTTGTTTGTGACTTTGTGTGTGTGTTCCCCTCCTCCCTTCTTTTTTTCTTTCCTCCCACTTTTCCCTTTTCCTAAGAGGAGAGAGAGGGGTGGAGGGGGTGGAGACCAAGCTGCTGCTGCTATTGCCAAATCGCGCATGCGCATAATGACACATTTTCCAAATAGTTTCCCCGGACACTTTTTCCTAAGGTCACGGCGTTCGCTTACATTGAAGATTCTTCTTCTTCTTTTCTTTTCTTTTTTCTTTTCTTCTTCTTTTCTTCTTCTTTTCTTCTTCTTTTCTTCTTTTTTTCTTCTTTTTTTTCTTCTTTTCTTCTTTTCTTATTCTTTTTTTCTTCTTCTTTTCTTCTTCTTTTTTTCTTCTTCTTTTCTTCTTCTTTTCTTCTTCTTCTTTTCTTCTTCTTCATTTTCTTCTTTTTTCTTCTTTTCTTCTTCTTTTCTTCTTTCTTCTTCATCGTCCTCTTCTTTTTTCCTTTTTTATCGCCTTCTTTCTTTCTTCTTTTTTTCTCTTCCTTTTCATCATCGCCCTATTCTTTCTTCTTCGCCGTCTATATCGTCTTCTTTTTCTTCGCCATTTTCTTTCTTTCTTTCTTTCTTCTTCTTTCTTCCTCTTCTTTCTTCTTCTTTTTCTTCCTCTTCTTTCTTTTAACTCTTGTTTCTTTCTTTCTTTCTTTGTTTCTTCTTTTTCTTCTTCTTCTACGGAACGTTTGAAAAAAAAGCTTAGAATAAGTATTATAACAAATCCCCGGATAAAGAAAAGCTCATAACAACTGTTTATATTAATCCTTTTTTTTCTTTCCTTAAAAAGGAAAAAAGAAAAAGCAATTTCTTTTCTTTTGTTTTTTTTTTTTTAATGAAAACTTGTTTTTAAAAAATAGGATTTGAGATAAGAAATATTTTTTTTATTATTTAACAAAATATTTAAAGTTTTTTATGACAACATTTGAAATCAATACCACAAATTATTTCATAATAAAAGTCAAATAGACTTACCTGACTTTATACCCATCAAGAATATTGCCTTTTTTATTCTTTTTGTTCGTAACTTGCATTTGACCCCTTAGCAGATATTCTTTTCACTGAAAACAGATTTTGTTCCACGGGTCAGAATATTCCATATATCAAAATTCAAATCTCAAGACCAAAGATTACCAAAGTTTATTTAAAAATACCAGGTACTGTACTAGGGCAAGTAACAAACCCTCACGCGGTGCCCCTTCTACTCCTTTCATTTTGCGATACGATATGATGATAAATACTCATTGGTGAGTTTAACATATCGATTGTTGCCCCTTTTTTCAATGTCAACTAGCTGTGCTGCTTTTTTTCTGCAAGATTTACTAATATATATTACTTAAATGGATTTAATAAAATTCACTTTTGGGGGAGAAGCGTCTCCAAAAATATTTTAAAATTTAATTTCAAATATAAACGAAAAAAGTTTAGTGAAAAATCCAAACAGATTTTGTTTGATGAACTTTTAGGCCGCAAAAGATTTTTCATTCTAGAAACAACATTAAAATTAAAAGAATATAACACTTAGAAATTGGCACTTTTGCAGAACAAGCAAATGGAGAAATATTTTTTTCGCTTGGGGACTTTGCACCGGTTGTAAGACAGAAATTTGATTGGCTAGGGTTTAGGGTTAGGGTTTAGGGTTTAGAGTTTATGGTTAGGTTTTAGGGTTAGGGTTTAGAGTTTATGGTTGGGGTTTAGGGTTAGGGCTTAGGGTTTAAGGTTAGAGTTAGGGTTTAGGTTTTGACCAAATTTCTCCATTTGCTTGTTCTGCAAAAGCGCCAAAAATTGAATGGGCGGCGAGGTGGAGCATTTGTAAAAGCTTGGACTATGGAATCATATTACGCGGGTTCAAATCCCTGCCAAAACCATTCTATCTATCTCTAGCTGCCTCGGGCAGATGGGGCTCGTTAACTCGACAAACTATCCCATGTAGGTAAAGGCAACACTGATTACAGAAGCCCCAAAAAAGTCCTCCAGGTTCGGGGTTGAGCATGCTCGGGCTAGCAACTCTTTCTTGTAAAAACAAGTATGCCACGAAAACAGCAAAAAAACAAATTTGCTGTCCAACGAATGCCCGATTGGAACGGTAAAAGAGGCTATTATCTGTAAGATAATTTGAATTGTTCATTTAAAGAAAATATAGATTAATATAGTTTAATCTAGTTTAGTTTTAAAAATTGGTGTTTCTTATTGAACAATGTAAATCTTAGTAAAATTTAAAGATGTTTAATACAAAAAATAACATTGAAATAAAAATGGCGTTAGAAATTATAATTTCATTTAATTATTTTTTTCAAATTGTATTTCAGTCGGAAAAATCCTTATTAAAAGTGAATTCATTCGTTCATCCCAAGTGAGAATTGGATAAATTTCTAGAAATTTCTAGAAATTATAGACGTTTATTTAGTCTCGTCTAAACAGAAATGATTTCACGATTTCTTGTTCGAAATTTTTTTGTTGTAAAAGCCAAAAACCGACTTGAAATAAAAATCTCTTTTCATTTGGAATTCTTTAAATAAAATGTTTTCAATAAAAATGACGCAACGTTTATTAAATTTCAATTATTTTAAAGAAAGAATTTGTTGAGTTTTATTCTTTCTTTTAAAGTTTCAATATTTCCACATGAATGAATCTACAAATTGGTTTCGATTTTCTTTCTTTCTTTCTTCTTCGTCATCTTCTACTTCTTCTTCTTCTTCTTCTTCTTCTTCTTCTTCGTCTTCGTCTTCGTCTTCGTCTTCTTCTTCTTCATTTTCTTCTTCGTCTTCTTCTTCTTCTACTTCGTCTTCTTCTTCTTCTTCTTCATCGTCGTCATCATCATCATCATCATCGTTGTCGTCCATATCATCATCATCATCATCATCATCATCATCATCATCATCATCATCATCATCATCATTGTCCATATCATCATCATTGTCCATATCATCATCACCGTCATCATCATCATCCTTATCCTCATCATCATCATCATCGTTGTCGTCCATATCATCATCATCATCATCATTGTCTATTTCTTCTTCTTCTTCATTATCATCATCATCATCATTGTCCATATCATCATTTTCGTCATCATCATCGTTATCATCATCATCATCATCATCATCATCATCTTGTATTCTTTAATAATAAAAATAACGTTGTTATTTGTATAATTATACCATAATATCATAATGTTCAATTATAAAAAAATAAATGCTGTATTCTTAAAAAGTTTCAATAAAAATGTCTAATATTATCAAAACGTCACTAATTGTAAAGTTTAGCCAAAAGATGTTGCTTGTTTGTAAATGGTTCCAATAAAGTTGTAAATTGGGTTAATCGTAAAAGTTGGAAATGGAAGAATCGAGTTGTTGGCCTTTATTTGTGGTCGTGGCCCCTTCTTTTGAGGGGTCATCCTGATAATCGGAGAAGATTTAGTTGTGGGAGGGGATTATGAGGCGAAGGAAGCAATCACCCAGAATCCTTGTTGTGTGGACAGGGGGAGGGGAGGGTTGGTATTTGGGGGAAAAATGTTTTCTTTTAATTTTTTTAGTTTTTCTTTCTTTCTTTCTTTCTGTCTTTATTTTTAATTTCTTCTTTTCTTTTTCCTTCTTTCTTTTTTATCTTTCTTTCCTTTCTTTTTCCTTTTTTTTCTTTTTCATTCTTTTTTTCTTTCTTTTTGTTTTGTTTATAATTTGTTTTTAAATTCTGTTTTCCTTCATTTCTATCTTCCCTTCTTTCTTTCTTTCTTCCTTCCTTTCTTTCTTTCTTTCTTTCTTCTTTCCTTCCTTTCTTTCTTTCTTTTTTTCTTTCTTTCTTTCATCCTTTTTTTCTTTCTTTCTTTTTTTCTTTCTTTCTTTCCATCCTTTTTTCTTTCTTTTTATTTTCTTTCTTTCTTTCCATCCTTTTTTCTTTCTTTTTATTTTCTTTCTTTCTTTCATTCGTTCTTCCTCCCGTCCTTCCTTCCTTCCTTCCTTCCTTCCTTCCTTCTTTCCTTCTTTCCTTCGTTCTTTCCTTCTTTCCTTCCTTCCTTTCTATATTTCTTTCTTCCTTTTTCCTTTCTTTCTTTCTTTCTTTCTTTCTTTCATTCTTTCTTTCCATCCTTTTTTCTTCCTTCCTTTCTTTCTTCCTTTTTTCTTTCTTTCTTTCTTTCTTTCATTCTTTCTTTCCATCCTTTTTTCTTCATTCCTTCCTCCCTTCCTTCCTTCCTTTCTTTCTTTCTTTCTTCTTTCTTTCTTTTCTTGTCTTTTTCTTTTTTTCTTGACCTCATTTTTTTTATTCCCTTGTATTTTTTTCTCTTTTTTTTTCTTCCATAACTTTTTTTGCCCCCCCCCTTTTTTTAAAAGCCTGACAGTTTGGGGCAAATTGTCACAAAGGGACCAAAAGAAAAAAAATGTACCTCGAATAAAGCGTTATCTTGGCTAAGACATCAACTGACTGTCTTCCTTACACCCCTAACACCCCTCCTCTCTCTCTCTCTCTCTCTCTACCTCTCTCTCCCCCTCTCTCTCTTTCTCTCTCGTTCTCTTGTTCTCTCTTTCTCTTTTTCTCTCTCTCTTTTTCTCTCTCTCTTTTTCTCTCTCTCTCTTTCTTTTTCTCTCTCTCTTTTTTTCTCTCTCTCTCTTTCTTTTTCTCTATCTCTTTTTCTCACTCTCTCTCTCCCCCACTCTCTCTTTCTCTCTCTTTCTCTTGTTCTCTCTTTCTCTTTTTCTCTCTCTCTTTTTCTCTCTCTCTCTTTCTCTCTTACTCTTTTTTTTTTCTCTCTCTTTCTTTTTCTCTCTCTCTTTTTCTCACTCTCTCTCTTTCTCTTTCTCTCTCTTTTTTTCTTTCTTTTTCTCTTTCTTTTTCTCTTTCTTTTTCCGACCTATTTTTCTCATCACTTCACTGTCCCTTACAGGACTTTCTTCCCCCCTATTTAAGCCCTAAATAATCATAAAAAAACCCAAACAAGACTTCCTCATTCCTTTAAGAAAGTTTTGGGGGTCGGAGGGGTGGGGCAAGAGGGTGTAGAAGGTCATGGCAAGGTTACCAGGAATTGCTCGCTTGATTTTGTCGGTGGAAATTTCCGAGATGAAGACTCGACGAGGGCCGCAACGGTCGCACTTATTGGCTTTTTGTTATTTAAATGCTTCAATGAATCTTTAGAAGTCAAAATGTTTGACACATTTACTCGTCGTCAAGAAGATTCTTGGCCTCATTTCGTTATGTCCATTCGTTTGATTAAACCTTGTTTTTTCTTGGCAGTCACTTGTGGTCGAGTATGACTGTCCTCCGTCTTAGTGCCTGCCTGTGGACCCTTTAAGGAGGACGCCTGTGCCTGATGTCTTTTAACGTGGGGAGACTGATGCACCTGCAGTCACCACACGTCTCCTTGGCAAAGGATGGCCTTGTTCCGATGGGACGGAGAGAACCATGACGACTGGAGGCCATCCTCTGTTTCAGCCTTCATCCACCTTCAGTGCCGTTGTGTCACTGTTGACATCATCCGCCACATCTGCCGTTGAGGTCTTGCACTATTTAACCCATAGCTGGAGGGAAGACTGGGCTTTATACCTTTCCCAAGGTTATTAGTCGACATGTTAACGTAGACGGAACAACTTGGATTCGAACCCGCGTTGCACGGTTGTCTATCCCCTGCGCCACGTAGACTGCCTATTTGACTAAAAAAACATTTGACATATGGACTATTGACATGTGGGCAGGTTACATCATTTTGTATGTTAATATCAAATATTTTAGTCAAAGTGGTCTGGTAAACGTGGTCCAACATTTTAATGTAAATTGTGAAGTTCATTCTGCTTTCACTTTTATACAACATTGCAGTGCCTGAAGAAGACATGAAGCCTCAAATCATAGTGCTTCTTCATTCAAATTTGACGTACGGAAGGACACAATCGGTTTTTGTTTTTTGTTTTTTGTTTTGTTTTTTTTGTTTTTTCATGTGGGGGTTCATACCTTTCCAAAGGGTTTAGGTCAAACTATGAACCCACATATTCAAACTTGAATATTACGATTCTGAAGTCCCGTCTGCCTATCCACTATTCTAATTGGACTTCTCCATATTTACGTATTCTAATACATATTAATAGTCTTTCCCCTCTCTCTCTCTCTATCTCTATCTCTCTCTTTCTCTCTCTAGTTATCTATCCATCTATCTATCTATTGCTCTCTCTCTATCTCTCTATCTATCTCTCTCTCTCTCTCTCTCTCCCTCCCCCCCTCTTTGTGTATCAAAAAATTTCTTTCTTCATACTTAGTTATAATTTCTTTTTTTTTCTTTATTTAATTCGGTATTATTATTATCATTATAATTTTTATAACTATTATTATTATTATTATTATTATCATTGTTGTTGTGGTTATTATTATTATTATTATTATTATTTTGCTTTTTTCTTATTCATATCAATACTCTTTTGTTTTCATGTCTTCATTTCCTTTTATTGAAAAAAAAATGAAATGTACCCTGATTACTCAATACTGTTCAAAGTGACTCAGTGGCTATGAACCCGGCTTATTAATATCTGACTCAAACATTAAATTTTAAAGATGTATCAAATGAAATGATACAAAATATTCTTTTTTTATTTCTATTTTTACTTTCTATTTCTTTTCTTTAGAGTCTCCAAGATTAATTAAAATAATTGTTTCTGCCTTTACACTGTCGGCCCAAATGTCTGCTTCATTCTGATTTTTTTTTATTCTGTAACTTGAACTGAGATTAGAAGATAAAAAAAATGAAAAAAAAATTCAATAGTCAATAGTTCCCTAAAAAGATATATCACTATATAAAA
>JAUZSX010334602.1:0-10861 GCA_034780655.1 Idiosepius hallami
CAATTGATTTACAAATATTGAGCACTCTACTTTGCAATACAGCAAATATGTTTGCCTTCCAAACACTCTAAAAGTGTATATGGAACCAAACAACATATGTATATATATATAGGATGAGCCAAAAGTTGGTGGACAGCATTTGAAATAGGTTTATGTTTCTCAAAATTGTAAGGAAGCAAATTGTTCCCTAAGAAATAGCAACAATGTAATATACATAAGTTATTTTTTTAAAAGATGGGGATGCATCCACATTATTGCAAAGGGATGCGTAAGTATCTTGATGAAGCTTTTCATTAAAACAAATTGAGGTCAAAGGAGTCCAATCGATTTGTTCTTCATATGGTCATCTGACATAATGGAATTTTTTTTTGGGGGGGGGGGAATCAAGAACAAAGTTTATGGTCAATTGTTTTAAAAAGATTATGTGACTGTCCACTAAATTTTGGCTCATAGTGAGAGAGTGAAAGTAAGAAAGAGGAAGGAAGAAGAAGAAGAAGAAGAGAGAGAAGAAAGTGGAGAAGAAGAAAGTGGAGAAGAAGAAGAAAGTGGAGAAGAAGAAGAAGAAGAAGAAGAAGAAGAAGAAGAAAGGAATATGGTTAGAGACACAGAGAGAGAGGAGAAGGGAAGGGGAAAGGAAAGAGAAAAAGATAAGAAAGAGAGAAGATTTTATATATATATATATATATAAATATATATATATATAGAGAGAGAGAGAGAGGGAGAGAGAGAGAGAGAGAAAGATAGTAAGAAAGAGGAGAGAAGAAGAAAGAAAGAAGAATATGGTCAAAGAGAGAGAGAGAGAAAGAGATAAAAGAAAGAAAAAAGACAAGAAAATGCAAAGTAAGAATGAAACAGAAAATGAGAATAGGAGAAAGAAAGAGAAAGAAAGAAACATGAAAATAAAAAAGGAGATAAATAGAGACTGACTGTGAGAGAGAAAGAAAAAAAAAGATGAGAAAAAGGAAGGAGAAAATTAAATGGAGAGAGAGAGAGGGGGAGGGGGAGAGAGAGAGATATAGTAAAAAAAACAAAAGAGTAGAAATGAAAATAAATGTTAAGAAATAAGAGGGAAAAAAATCAAGCAAAAACAAGAGAAAGAAAACGAAGAATGAAAATATCGAAAGACAGTCAAGAATCGAATGAAAGAAAAAGAGAAAGAAAAAAATGAATGAAACCAAAAATCGTGTTGTAAAGAAAAAAGATGAAAGAACGAAGTTGAATGTTTAATCAAAGAGAAAAGAAAAAGAATAGAAAGGATTAGAAAAAGGAAGAGTTGAAGAAATAGAAGGGGTGGTAGGAGAGAAAAAGAGGAAAGGAAAGAAAAAGAGTCAAGAAGAAGGAAAAAAGTAGAAGAGAAGGAAGAGAAGGGAAAAGACATGAACAAAAAACCCTTCTACTGCTTAAAGTTGAAAGAATTAATTTCAAATTCATCAAGTTTTTCAACGCAATTTATTCGAAATGTTAATGCATTTCTTGAAAAAAAAAAAAATTAATTCAAAAGATAATTTTACAGAACAGATAAAATTGTTTTATTTGTTTTATTTTTATTTATTTTTTTTTTTTTCAAAGTTAAGCAAGTTAAATTATGGAAGCTAAAATGTGAAAAAACTAAGGAATCAAATTGTTTTTAATTCAATAATGAAAAAGGTATTCCCTTCTTTAGAAATACATTCTTAAAGCCTTTTCTTTTTATTTAAGCAGAACAATAAAACAAATTTTCCTTATAATTATGATTATGATTATTTACTAAATGTTAAGATTATTAAAGTAAATATTTTTTTAAAAGGCATTTTTCTATGAAGTATTTTGAAAGAAATCAAGTTAGATTATTTTTGTTGAATGGCATATCAACATTTTATGGTCAATGACAGCCAAGAAGTATTTCTACAAGACAATTGTGCTTTCCTTTAGTAAAGCAATTGTTAAACGAATAACAAGAAACACAGCTTCTTTTTTTGTTTTCAAGTTAAAAAAACTATCGTTTGTTTTGTTTCATGGCAAATCAACCTTTTGAGATCATTTAATGCCGAGAACAATCATTTTTTTGTTATGCATTCTTTTTTTGTTCACACAGATTTTTTTTAATAACACAATAAGTACTATTTAATCCATAGCTGGAGGGAATGTGAGGGCTCATACATTTCCCAAATGTATTAGCCTAAATGTAAACTTAAACGGAATAACTTGGATTTTGAACTTGAATATTATGATTCGGAAGTCCGATTGCCTATCCACTGTTCCAAGTGGACTTCCCAGTTAAAGAAGCAGAAAAATTAATATATTCTCTGGATTTGCTGGCAATTTTTTTCATTTCCTACAAGTCAAATTTTGAATAAAGATCAAGTTTTGAGGGGATATTTATTATGCTTTATTGGAATCCTTTTCCATAAATGATAAGCATAGGATTGAGTTTATTGCTTGGAGCACACTCCTTATAAACATGGAGTGTCAAAAAGATTGAGTAATATTTCAAAAGGAAACAATCCTATTTTAAACAAACTATACTATGATAGGTGTGCCATAAAGTAATACCTCCTTTTTTATCTAAACAGATCAAAGAGGATTACAAATTGCATTGCTATGATAACAGAACTTAAGCATTCATCACAAGAAGGTTTAATCTGTCTGTTGTAGACATTAATGGTGTAAGACTCTGAGGAAGTAATTCTTGCCATTAATGTGTATCAGAAGCAAATATGCGTAATTGAATCCCCCTATGTAGAAACAATAGAACAGACCAATATTTACTTGAGCCTGTTGAATGATTACAAAGCGCATCCAGTTGATGTCAGTTAGGAAATGAGTTTGTTGACTTCAGAGTGGCAACAGAGATGCAAGTGATTAAGTACGCTTAGTTCATCACTGGCAAAAGTTCATTGTAATTGATGATGATTTAGTAAAAGTTTAAATTTTGGGGCACAAAACATCGGTCATTCTAATGGCACCAATTGCGTCTTCAAAATTCTTTAACTTTGTGAAAGGTTAAAAATAGGAAGCATTACTTTTAGAACAACCCTTGTAAGCAAAAGTATATTTAGGGGTTCATTAGATGAAATTCTTTTAGATTTTCTAACCATTTAAAAGAATCTTTGGTTCCTTTCTATAAGTTGTCTTTTATTCTTTATTTTTGGAAATCTGTAAATTAAAAACGGCATGCAAAGCCTTTGAGTAAGTTTTTTTCTCAACTATTACTTACTAACAATAATATAGATTATCATGATGTTCAAAAGATCTAGATATTGTGTGTGTGTGTGTGTGTGTGTAGGAAATAAATATTTCCAAACAATATAAATATATAAAAAAAGGAGACAAATCAGAAAAATTATAGGATGTTTATGTTTCACGTTTGCAATGGATAAAAACAATGTTGAAATAAATGTTCTTTTAAAAATAAAAATGTTTTGTAGAACTATTTTTCGGACTGTTGTCCTCATCCTTATTATTGTTATATTTACCTCGATCAGATATATTTTTTCAGAATCCTTGGGATGAGGCTTGTTGATTAGTTTTTTAAATATAAACTTTGTTTCTATATTTGTCTTCTATATTGAAAATACTAAACATTTAGCAAAACATATTTCATGATATCAATAAACATCCTCAAATTTTTTCAATTTGTCTTCTTTTATATATATATTTTTTATAGAGTCAGTTTTTTTTTAATAAAAAAGAAAACTATAAGAGAGAACTTGGTTTGCTTTCGATCTAAAGGCAGTATAAGGATTAAAGTCAATCAGAAAGTAAAAGAAAATCAGAAAAAAGATATTTTAGGAAGGTAATATCAATATTGTGTCTGTGTGTCTGTGTGTGTGTGGATTAGGGGATTTGTGGGGGTGACTAATTCTTTTTTTTTCTTTTTAAATAATAATTCTTGTTGTTTTTTTGTTACTTTGTATTTTTGTGCAATAATGCAATTTCAATGTCACCACATCTGCCTCCTCTGGTGGAATCTAACATCTCAACACATTTTTTTTTCCCTCCCCAATCCTTTTTTTTTTTTTTTTTAATAAAAATTCAGCCACTGCTCACCACATTTGCCATGCTGGGAGGGATACCCCACAAATTTAAGAAAAAAAAATTCATCAGCAATCTTTTTAATTTTCAGAAAAAGAAAAAAATCACAATTGACAAATGGGGAACAATCAACATAAAAAAAACAAAAACAAAAAATAACAAGAGTGCAATGGACATTTGTAAACAAACAAAACATACACACACACATACACACACACATACAAACAAGATTATAATAGGTAAGTAAACATAAAATGTTAGTCAAATGAAATGTGATGTCTGAGAGAAAAAATTAATTTCTTAACATTTCAAAATTTTTGCTTTATCCTTTGAATCCTGAGCAATATTGGCCATATTGTGTTTTTTGATAGGTCACCATGGTTGATGTATTGGCCTTTCAGGTTTCAAAGGGTTAATATTTTTAAAAAAAAGATTGTAATGAGTGGAATCTTCTATTTAAAATAGATTCTCCACTAAATTTGGATTGCACATAATAATACTCTTGCAAAGAGAGAAAGATAGGTTGAGAGAGAGAGAGAGATAGATTGAGAGAGAGAGAGAGAGAGCAAAAGGAGAAAGGAAGGAACACAGATACTCACAGACTTATAAATAAACAGATAAAACAGTAGAGACAGTATCATACAGGCTGGATACATAGATGGGAACCAGGGAGACAAAAAAATCCAGGATGCTAAGATTTATATTTATATAAGAATAGATAAAAAATATAGATAATAAATAATATAGTTAATATTTTAGGGAGAGAATTACAATGGAAAATAATTGATTAAAAATCAAGGTGTATTTAGTTAATTTAAGAATTGAGAATGTTATTTTTAAAAAAAATGAGAGAAATTCTAAATAAAGTATTAGTAATAAGGCAAATTATGCAAAAGACTTGAGGATAAAAAAAGAAGTCATTTAAATTGTTGTTAGAGATTTTGATAAAAGATTGCTTTGTCAAGGAATTGGCATTTGAAGTTTTCAGTCGAAATAGTTTAATCACTTGATTTTAGTTTTGATATTTTTAAAGCATTTAGTTTTGAAATTCAATTGTTCAGAACATTTAGATAAACTGGAAACAATTGAAGAAAGAAATCATTGTCTTCATTGCTTTGAATCATTCTATTGAAGAAATAAAAAGGAAGAATAGGAGGAAGAGAATGATAAAGAAGAAGAGGGAAAAACAGGAGAAAACAGAAAAGAAAAAGAAAGAAAAGAAAAAGAAAAGGAAAGAAAAAGAAAGAAAAGGAAAAGGAAAGAAAAGGAAAAGAAAAGAAAAGAAAAGAAAAGGGAAAGAAAAGAAAAGAAAAAGAAAAGGAGAGAAAAGAAAAGAAAAGGAAAGAAAAGAAAAAGAAAAGAAAAGAAAAGAAAAGGAAAGAAAAGAAAAAGGAAAGAAAAGGAAAAGGAAAGGAAAGAAAAGAAAAGGGAAAGAAAAGGAAAGAAAAGAAAAAGGAAAGAAAAGAAAAAGAAAGAAAAAAAAGAAAGAAAGAAAAGGAAAAGAAAAGAAAAAGAAAGAAAAGAAAAGAAAAGAAAAGAAAAGGAAAGAAAAGAAAAAGAAAAAGAAAAAGAAACAAAAATAGTCTCAGAGTTCAGAATCAATTTTACTTTTGAAAAAATAAAGTTGATTTAGTTTTTTTTAGTGGGGGGGGGTGATTTGACTCATTTGAATCCACTAATTTAGAAAGAAAATAATAATAAAAGAAATAAAAAAAAAAAAAAGATTAAAGATAAATTATTTATAATGAATGTTCAAGCCCCCCCTTTTTTTTTTAAATTTATTCTTCTATAAAAAAAAGTTTTGGTTCCAAACTCACAACAGAAATTAATTTTTTTATAAAACTAATAAAATCAAATCTGTTTAAGTGCCCATCGAACCATTTTTTAGATTGTTAGCTTCAAGGACAACTTGAAGGGGAATTTGCCACAGAGGTACATCTATTTCAGTAAAGTAATAGTAACAGAATTGATACACTTCACCCGAGCCAACCCCTTCACATTGTTGTTGTTGAGCAGATAGACCTCTTCTCACCAGTGTGGGCTTGGATCATTCTGCCTGTTATTATGGATTTTTTAGCAATCTCAAAGTATTCTGAAACTACCAGTTCTCACCCTAAGGGCTAACTCTAAGAACATTTTTAGCTCTTTCAGTTTGAATGTTTATTACACTTAACTGATCACACCACACAGAACAAGCTCTCTATTGCTTAACTTAATTGGCTTGGTGGAAACCAGTGTCTTCCACTTGATTTGAGCATACTTGTTATTACTGTAGTCTTTATAGCAAATTAATTCATAGTGATTCTTGAATTGAAATTTAAGTCTGAAGAGAAATTCTGAAAGATTAAAACCAAAAACTCTTATTTTTTCTTAATTTAAATGATTGCATCAATGACCAATGGACATAGACAAAATAGACAAAAACAATTAACTTTTATTCATTTTCAGAAATTTCAAGAACTTTAAAGAATTTATTTCATAATTCTATGATAAAATACAGAATTAGGTTTTTACTACTTTTTGTTTTCAAAATTAAAAAAATTAAATCATGAAAAATAAAGGGAGAGCAGCAAAGTTTTTCAATAGTATTTCAAATCAAACAACTTTAGCTCAAAAATATTATGACTAAAATGTTTTGGGTACAAGTTTTTAGGAAAACCTCAAAACAACTAGGGTTTTAAAGTAATTTCCAACAACACTGAAAAATTATTATTGATAAGAATGTGTTATAGTTTATCGATTTGTTTTATTTTAAAGCATATCAACATTTATATGTCATTTAATGCCAAGAATAGTCATTTTTTAGTCATATTTTGTTCACATACAGTTTTTTTAAAAAATTACTTATACACTATTTAGTCCATAGCTGGAGGAAATGTTCAGATTTTATACCTTAACTAAGAATATTAGTCTGAGAATGTAAATGGAACAATTGTGATTTGAATCCACTTACTACAATTCTGAACTTCTGCCTATTCACTGTTCCAAATAGACTTCCTTGATTGTGTTATAAAAATATATAAATATGATGTTTGAAACAAATGCTGCACCCAAAGAGGATTTAAATCATCATCTGAGCACCATCTATCATGAGAATTTGACTTATTAAGCTCATTAACTCTCAGAATGGTGGCTCTGCAATATGCAATAATAATAAAGTGAAAAAAAAGAATTATGGATTGATTTATTAAAGAATAGAATTAGGCAGCAAAGAATTAGGGTTTTGTTGAGAATAACAGGTTGATGACAATGAAAATAAATAAGGACCATTGCGCTCTCTTTGATGATATATTTAATAAGATATCCAAGACAACAAATCCAGAATGGTTCTTTCATACAAAAACCAAAGAAAAAACTGCATTGTTTCTTGTTTTTTTTTCTGACCTCCAAGGAGACAAGCCGTACTTTAATAAATATTGCCAAGTTGTATTGAAGCACATGTCATTAATTTGTTTAGTAGATTGATTTTATTTCATTAGATATCTATGTTGATTTTATTTCATTAGATATCTATGTATCTATATTGATAATTCAAAAAATTATAAAATGGAAATAAAGTTGAGTGGCTTTGATTCAACAGCAGAACAATATTTTTGACAAAGTCTTTCGTAATCAAATCATTATTAGAAGCACAGTACTTAAAACAATGTCAGTATTTAATTAAAATGTATTTTTAACTTTTAATAATTGATTCATTTGATGAATATTGTGCCGATTTTTTTGTTTGGGTTTTTGTTATTGTGGAGACTTTTTTTTTCTCCCATGAGTATCATTTTATCTAATATTCTGAACTCAATGTAAAATATGCAATTGAATTCAAAATGATATAAACTTCAATGAAAAATCAATATGAATTCTATCAATAGGTTTTGTCCATAAAGTTAAGATTTAATCTAGATGGCACAGAAGATCATTACTTTTTAATAATAATAATTATAATTTTTCAATGCAAATTAAATTGAATATAATTATTTTTCTTTTATTCCCTTAATTAGCTGGAGGGAATGCAGGGATTCATACATTCCCCAAGAGCATTAGTCCAAATGTGAACATAAACAGCAGGACTGAGATTCAAACTCACATATTATGATTCCAAAGTCTGACTGCCTATACACAGCCTCAAGTGGACCTCCCCAATAAATTAAGTTCCTGGACTCGTATGAATGAAGATGATCATCAACAAAATAAATCCAAGCTTGTTCACAGCATTTCTTTTAAAGATGAAATCTTCAATCCAGGTTTTGAATAATTAGTCCATTCTTATTTCATGGGTACTTTAGACACACACACACGTGTGTGTATATAGTTCTGATTTTGAACAAGTTAAATATTAATCTAAATTAATAAAAGGTAAAGAGCTGAATATGAAAGGAATTTTATAGAAAACTTATCAGAAGAGATGGAAAGAAGTTAAAAAGTTTATAATGAAACATGAAATTATTTCTATTATTATTCATTTATCAATAGAACAAGCATCTTCAGAAAGCTACAATTTACTACAAATAAAATTAGAATAGAAAGAGAAAGAGTGGGAGAGAACCATGACAAGAAGAATTAACCACTGAAAGTATTCATTTAGAATTGAAGATTATATTTGTATGAAAACTCAATAAGAAAATTTGATATAAGAATAATGAATAAATCATGAAGATAATTTAATCCTTAAACTCATCGGATAGAATCATTAGCAAAATTCAAAATCAATAATCCAAAATACAAGATTCATTTTAAGAATAACAATAATAACTTTTAAAGAATTGTTTTTGCCATTCATTCAAGTTATAATTTCATTAAATGTTTTTTTAAATAGACAAAATTCAAGTCTATATAAACACTAAATATAGAACTATAATACCACCAGTTTTATACAAGGTAATATAATCTAAAACATAACGATTCAGATAAGATAATAGTCAACTTGCATTTGGATTTGAAATGAAGAATATCATTCAAACTACAAACTCTTCTTTAGATTCTTTTTTTTTCTATTGGACCCTGACTGAGCAAAATTACCAACTAGTCCCACAGAGCTGTTCAATTAGAAGACCATATTACGTCCAAAATATCAGTGTGTCTTTTTTTGCCTTAAATCACCAGGGCTGATATATAAGCCCTTAAGGATACAAAATAGCATTTTCATAGTTTTTAATTAATTTATTTTTTTTAAGCTAATTGACTTTCAAGTACACAATTCATTGTATGTAATATATTTGTTCAAAGATAATTTCAAAACAAAAACATTTAAATAATTAATCATAGGGAATTTTTATACTAGTATTAGAAATGTTGTTAAATCCAGATAATTTTTTTTATAATCAACTTTCATTTTTAAACAGTGTTCTTTTACAAAAAAAAATAGCTATTAGAAAATAAACATAAGTAGATTAGAGACCTTTGTCTAATTGTCTGCATATTGTTGTGGAAAGTTGTATATAGAAGGAGATTCATATATTTAAAAACAAAACATTTTTTTCCATATTGAAATAAAATATTGTTTGCAAATAAGCTAAAAAAATTTTTTTAAAAAGATGCTTTTCTAAAATGTCAAAATAAGTAAATATTTATTACTACTTGTTTTCAGGGACAGTTCATGTAAGTAAATATTATCTTTTTTATATAAAATAGAGTCTGAAACTATTATAAAAGAAAGAAACATTAAAATATATCTATTTATGTAGAGTGTGTGTGCGGAAGAGAAAGCTATTTAAATTTCATATTATGATACCTATTCTCTAATATTATGTATTATAATGGTTTTGATAAACTGTTATATTTGTAGATATTTATATGCAATAAAACACAGTGAAAATAATTTGATATATTGGTTGAAATAAATGTATATGTTTGGGTTTTTTTTCAAATTTGAAAAAAGACAAATTGTCACGCTTATTTTTGTTGTTGTTTTGTTTTTTTTATTTAATTTTTTTTCACTTCTAGAAAAATTAAATGATTTTTCTTCATTTAAAAATTTCTCTTCAATTTTGGAAAAAAAAAATATTGAATAATTTCAACACCAATAAAACTTGACTATCTTAGTAAACTCTTAAATATTTTTACAAGTTGTAAAAACAACTTCCCCTTAAAAGTTTGGAACCAAAAGAATTTTTAAAGAAAAAAAAAGTAGAGATATAATGGATGTAAAGGCTTAAAGTTGTATTAAAATAAAGAACAGTTTGCGGCAAGGTAAAAGCATCATGTCTTGTAAATCCCAGGCCAGAAAACTCATTGGTTCATCTGGTAGGTTTGTTTCATCACCAAACATTTTTGTAGCTGTAGTAGCAGAAGCAGCATTAATAAATAACTAAAAGAAGACTTGGTCAAGGCAGCTTATAAAGAGGCCAGCAAGAATGCTTCATTTAGAATTAGTTTAGCAGTAATAAGACAGCACTGATAGGCCTTTGTTCCTTCCTTCATTTGTTAAGTTTTTTCTGGTCATAGCTACAAGGAAGCTCCTCCTGCTTTTCAACATATTTTTGGTTTAATAGTGAAAAACTGCCAGCCAGTTATATTCATCTACCAAAAGCTTATTATAGAATTCAAGAAAAAAAGAACCAAAAGTTATATAAACAGGGTGGGCCAAAAGTAGGTGTATAGTTATTAAACTATTTTATATGGTTCTTTATATAAACCTTTTTTTAAACCTTTGAATCCAACTTATCAAAATTACCAAGTAGTCACTCAGAGTCTTTATATTAGAGGAATATACAAAATATAGGTGTGTCTTCTTTTGCCTTAAAATATGATTATTAGATATATTTATTCAGGAAAGTGTGAAACTAAACAACTTTAAAAGTTTGAAATATAATAATAATATCATTAATGCATCAGTTTGAAGAGTTTTAAAATT
>JAUZSX010334613.1:0-10861 GCA_034780655.1 Idiosepius hallami
TCACTGAAGGACTACAGAGTAGATGTCAGACACAATATCTGAGAACTAGAAAGGATTATTTAAAAGAAGATCGATTGAATACATCATTGATGTTCAACGAGACTTGCCTCCACGATAACTTACTGCCATAATACAGACACTATATATATATATATATATATAAGAAATATAAGGAAAAAAAGGAGACTAAGGAAGGAGACAAAGTTATTTACAATCAATTGTTTCTGTAATTTTCATCGATTCATCTTAGGTGGATAATTCTAGTTGAATAATGAAAACACTTTATACTCAAAATGAAACTACCTTTAAACAAAAAAAAATCTTTTTACAGAATAAATAAAAAAGAGTAGAAAAAGCAAAATTTAAATTAAATGATTAAAAAAAAAACATGATGTTTTGTAGATAAGAAAATTTGTTCAGAATTGATGTCTATTACAGTGTTTAACTTAATTTTAGATTTATTTTATTTTCTTATGTAAAGAAAAAAAGTATAAATTCGAAAAGTTTTAGTCAATTGTATTTTTGACTTATGTAATTGGTTGTGATTTGGCGGGTATTTTTTTCTAATAATAAAAAAAGAGAAACGATTGCAGGCAATTGCTTATTTAAACCGTTGCATTAGAAACGAATTTGAAAGCTAAAATAATAAAACTAAATATAAAAATAGCATTAAATAAAATACAACAAAAATAGGCTGTCACGTCATTGGGAAAAAATCAATATTGATTTACCTCTGAAAGTAGTAAGGGACTTTTTAGAAAAAAAAAAAAATAAAAACCATAGAAAATTTTATTCTTTCCCTTTGGTTTGTTTGTTTTATCACATATCAACCTTTTAAGATTATTTAATGCTAATAACATTCATACTTTTAAGAATTCATTGTCTTAAAGTTTTTAGAAAATTCAAACAAAAACTAATACGAATATATGGTTTTTAATAAAAAGTAATATTCTCATTAATTGTTGAACAAATTAATAAATTCATTGATATCATCTTTTCTGTTATAGAATTTGATTTACAAAGTTTGTTTTTTTTATTATATTTTTTATTTAAAAGATAAATATATCACATTTTATTGTGGTGTTTTAAGTTAGTTTGTATTCTTTATTTTTATTCTCTATTTGTGTACTATTACTCTCCTACACTCTCTATATCGAATCCACAAATATCCCAATACTACTAGTTCTGTTTCGACAGCCTCCTCTCTTTATCACAGATTTGAATAATTTGAAAAACTAAAATAATTAAATAAAAATATTTAAAAAAATTAAAAAAAAAAAACAATTTTTGAACTTTTCAAAGCCAAAAAATTATATTCAAGTAATAGGCATATTTCAGATAGAGCTATTAATAAATATTCAGTACGTAACGAGTAAAAAAAGAGATAGATATTTAGAAAGGGATGCAAAACCAGCCCCAGTCATTTATGTCCGTGCAATGCGAAAGTGCTTTGCTTAAGTAAAAATTACTATGATTATTATTTTATATTTGGAGAAAATTTGTGTCCTGCACTTTTAAGCGAGAAAACCACCGTAAATGTCCAAAAATAAATGTAAACGGAACGACTGGGATTCGAACTAGTATATTACAATTCAGAAGTTCGACTGAATATCGAAGGTCAGTCTTTCTCAATCCCATCAATTCAATAAAAATCATAATATAAGATTTAAACCTGCTGATGCATTTACTAAAGTAGTGAAGAGATCCGGTATAACGATAAAGGATGAAGGTCAGACCATTCTCAATAAATAAAAAAAATCACTGCTTCTTTTAGTTTATCTGATTTAGAAATTATATTCAACTAACGAAGGATTCACTTTGATTTTTGATAAAACGTAGTTGGGGAAAAAACTGATTCTGATTCTTATCCAAGATTCTAATAAAAAAGACAGGAAAATAAATTTGAAATAAGCGAGAAAACCAAGAAAATAAAAACTAACCAGGAGAAGTCCTTGTGGGACAGTGTCAGACAGCAAATTCGTGTTTTTATTTCTATTTTGTTTTGCTGGTTCAGTAGCATACTTGTTTTTACGAGAAAGAGTCGTTAGCCTTATTCTCAACCACTATCCGGGAGGACCTTTTTTTGCTTTTGAAATCAGTATAATCCTTCACGTAGATTGAGCTACTCTCCCGAGTTAACGAGCCACATCCGTCCGAGGCAGCTTTTCATTTGTTGTTACTTTATTCCTAATTTTGCTAGAATTATCTTTTTACTAAGCATTTCCAACTATTGATGCTTTTTTAAAAAAAAAGCTTCTTTATGTTTCTGTAACTCTTCCGTTTTATCGTGTATCTCTGAGCAAAATACTGCATTTTTTGTATAATCTAAGAGTCAGTAATGTTTTGCTTAAAAGCATCAACGTTTATATACACATACACACGCATAGAAAAAGACGATAAAAAATAGATTAACAAAACAATAAAAGTCTTTGTCTGAGCGATTTGTTTGTGTTCTAAATCCATAAGTACATGGGTAGCGTATATCTTTTAGCTTACTCTTTGATTATGTGTTATCAAAGGTAACCAATATTGCCCGGACAGAAGAGATAATGGTTTTCTTTCATACTTGTCTAAGAAAGTTAAATAAGTTTTGTAGTTTGTCTCAGTATTATGGCAAATCAACTTTTTTAGGTCATTTAAAGCGCAAAATAAGCATTTTTGGGATCGACATTAACTGGTTTGTTTTATGGCATAATAACCTCTTCGGCCATTTAATGTCCATAAAAATTAATTTTGAAAATTGGTTAATCAATTTGTGTGTTTTAAGGCAATTTTTTAAAAATAACGCAATAAGCACTATTTAACCTGTAACCGAAGGAAATGTAGGGATTCATGCCTTTCACGAGGGTATTTTTGTAAAAATGAACGCAAATGGAATGACGAGAATTCGAACTCGCGTTTTAAGATTTTGAAATCTGACTGTCCCTCTAGTGTACCAAGTGGACAACGCTCGTAAAAAATAAACGTGTTTTAAAAACAATTTTTGATTCAGTATCGTTTTACTGCATAATTCTATTGGCCTTTAAAGGCCAAGAATGGTCATTTTTTTAAAGATTCATTTTTTGTCATCACCTTGTTTTGAATAACACAAGTTGTACTAGTACAACTCGTGTTATTCAGAACAAGGTGATGACATAATGATCCATAGCTAAAATAAATGGGAATTATATCATACATAATAGATAAGCGTAGACACAGGGTAAACGGCATTTGGTTAGTGTCAATTTCTCTCGCAGACATTAGAATAAAAGATCGCAGGGATTATTGCATTCGTTTAAATATGGTTAGATTAGAAATGGTCACCAAAGGCCGTTGACTCAGTGTCATTGCTTACTTACTATACATGATCTATCATTGATATTGAGCACTCTAACAACAAATATAGGCAAGAGGGCGGGGCACTGTCCAAAAATTGCATTATAGTCAGAAGTCCAAGTTGGTTTGATGTATTGAAAAGTAGAGAGCTCAATATTTAGAATAGAGCAGTTTATATATATATATATATATATATAGCCAACGAAACTGGGTTTCGGTACAGGTCACTGTGCCGGGTCACGTAGTAAATTTCGAAGTGACTCTGAAATGATATATATATATATATATATATGAATATATATATATATATTTCGACTGCCACTTCTTTACAAAAGACTGCCAACCCTCATGACACACCGGCACATGAATGAGTTAGCATATAGTTCCACATAGCCCCACCCATTCTGCATAGTTTGCCGCATTCTCTGCAGGATAGACTTTTTGGTGGGCAGACCATCTCTGCATGCCCCCTTCTCCCGTTCCCCCAACTCTTGTTCTGTGTGAGTGGCTCTGTGGTTTGTAAGGCCTGCATTTGACATCACACTCTACCGCAGATTCTGCACAGGAATTGGGTATCGAGATCCTAGTCCTCTATAATTTCTCGTTTACGTGAGGCTCGCTTGTTAGCAGCCTGCTCGGTTCTTCGATCCTAAAAGTTTACGCATGCAGCGTAGACGTTATTCCTCCATATCTACCGATCCTGAGCTATTGTCTCCCACTTTGCTATCTCTATATCCAGAACACACAGGTTGTCTTTAACATCTTTGCACCTTTTCCGGGGTTTGTTTTTAGGACAGTCTCATCCTTAGTACTCGTCTCGCCCAGCACGTCTGAGTGTGGATGACTCAAGCCTCTACATTGGAGGAGCACTCCTTCATTAGAGTTGAAGGATTGTTTAGTAACATTAAATATTCTACAGAGACAGGGGTCTGATGAAAACTCTCGAGAGCCTTGATATACACATTTTTATATTTGTGTGCGTGTGTAACTAAAACCCTTCCTTGGATTTAAATATGTTTAATTGATTGAAGGAATATGTCCTGGGGGTATATTTATATATACTTTAACGCAGACACATTTCCACAATTCTTTCATTCATTCTTTCTTTCTTCTGTGCCTTTGCTGCTAGCTGTTAGCTCTGAGGAGTGAAGTAGAGGAATATCGCTGATGAAGCCAAGTTTATGCAAATTGATGATTGAACAAGAACTCATTCTTCCATAAAACACTTGCAAAAAAAAAAAAAAAAGATTTCCTATTTTATATTAAAGTTTTCTACTTCAGTTGCCCCATCTTTAGAAAAATATGTTAAAAATAACGTTTTTATATTGCAACATTTTAAGAAATTAAAAATTGACATTATTAACAGATGAGTGAATATTTTCTATGATCATTAAAAGCAATTTTTAAATATCAGTTAAAAGCCAGCGTTTTATTTCTTAAAAAGATGCCTAGACAGAACTTCATAGAAATATTCTTCAGGAATTTCTTGAAAATGGGAAAAAAAAAAAAAAAAAAAAAAAATCAAAGTTTTAAGAATTATTCCTTCTTTAAATATAACGCGGGCCCAAAAGTCTTTAGCACTCCAGAATTTTCATTCTGTGGCCTATACCTAGGGTGGTAGGACAAAAATAGGAGACCGATTGTCAATAAGCCCGTTAACTCTACAGAGTAACTCATATAGGTATAAGGATAACATTGGTTCTTGGAACCTAGGTGGATTAGACTCGTCAATTAAATAAAATTAACTATTTTAAAGGGTAACACTGATTACAAAAGCCTAAGGTCATAATAAGCACGTCAGACCTGGGTCTAATTTCGGTTGTCCAAGCAAGTAGATATATCTTTAAAAACGGTCCTCTCTGCTAAGCTTACTATATTTTTTTCCATAACACATCTTTTATATTCTTCTGTATGTAACTGATTTTTTACCAACTAGTTTCTTTCTACAGGGTGTTCTTAAAAGTTATTGTGAAGTATAAAATATTGTCTTAATGCCAATAAAGGTAATTTCCATCATTTTCTTTAAGACAAGCTGTGACACTGTAAATAATTTTTAAAAATTATTGATAGAAATGGTATTGTGTACAATAGACCTATGATAAAATAAGGTCCTATAATTTACTTTTTCTAAATTTAAATTTCATTGTACCATTTTTTGACAGTAACTGTTTGGACACACACATGCACACACACTCAAACACACACACACACACACACATATAAGTATATAAACTGAGGGATGCACAAATATATATATATATATAATTTTTTTTTTACACAAAACATGTTTGGGGTTTTCATATTAAATTAAAAATATCCTTGAATTAGTTTGAATTAATTGCGGGAAAATATGTTATGTGACGGCATGTCAGTCCATTGAACATAGAAACAAACTTATTTAACGAAAAAAAGCGTTCGTTTCTGTGTCTATTTATAAGTTTTACGTCGAGTTCGTATATACTTGTCAGAAACAAAAATAAATTATTTCTAATTAAAGACCACCAATTTTCAAGATTTTCTGTCATCGATCCGAGAGCTTTTGGATCGGCTTCAAACCAAAGAATTCTTGACATGTTTCTTCAAACTTTAGGGTCAACCTAATATTGTTATCGTTGCAAATTTCAATTCATAACATAATTTCTAGGATTTAAAAGGAAATGAATAGCCACGGTACACTGGCAGCTTTGTTCGTTGTCTTATTATGTCGCATAATCAAGTAAATAATTTATAATCATTTCTATAAGTAATTCCCTGGAGACTGAGAAGCTTTTTAACAAGTTTATTTCAGACCAAAAATATTGACATAAATGTTTTATTCAACATTTTATTCAAGAAACGGAATAAAAGCAAAGCAACGTTTCAATGATTATGCAATTAGTGTACATTAGAAAAGGTTATAACAAGAATAAATAAAAACAAAGAAACACTTAAAAATTCAATAATGGTATATTTTGGAATCGAAGATAAATGAGACAGGAAAATAAATTGTAAATAGAGAGAGAAACGAATGAAAAAGATAGATATAGTGGGACAAACAGAGATATATATATATAGATAAAAAAGATTATTTATATGTATGTATGTATGTATGTATGTGTGTGTGTGTGTGTGTGTCTGTAGTAAGATTGCTTAATTTTATAGTTAGAACGCTCAATATCAGTGTTAGAGCGTGTATATTAATTAAGCGTAGACACGGAGTCAACGGTCTTTGGTGACTGTCAATTCCCGCTTGCGCCGTCATCAGTCCGAAAGCTTCCGGTAGAGAGAGAGAGAGAGAGAGTAAAATATACAGAGATATATGGACACAGCAAAAAAACAAAAACGAAACGAAAACTAGATAATTATAGGAAAAAGTATATAGAAAAGTGCTTTGTTTTGATATTAGTTCTCATGTATTAAAAGCTTTATAAATATAGATTTACAATGATCTGACATTTTTATTAGCAATCGACCAAACTAATATAGATAATTATTTTATTACTCTCAGAACAATGTTTATAGATCCAAGGATCCTTGGCAGTCTAATATTTTTAGAACCCCTAAGCAGTATCGTAGCAACTGGATGACTCGTCGTAAGATTGCTGGTCGTTCATAATCCATTAACCATCAAAACTCCAAAAAGATTCCAAAATATCCATTTTCATGTAACTATAATCAAGGATCTATTAGGCAGCGATGGTGGAGCATTGGTAAAAGCTCGGGCTATGAAACCGTATTACGCGAGTTCAAATCCCAGTCAAAACCATCACATTCACCTCTAGCTGTCTCGGGCAGATGGGGCTCGTTATCTCGGGAGAGCAGCTCATCTAGGTGAAGGGTAACACTGAATCTAAAAAGCCCGGGTAAGAGCACGTAAAAATGGCCTTGTGCCCAACTTCGGTTGGTGCTCACCAAATAAATATAATATATATATGATCGTAGAATACATCAAAAAGCATCATGGTTGTCTTCAGTGATGAAAGCTGTCTTCATCGCTGATTTTGGGGTTTTCATTCATCAGATCAGCTCCGACAACCACCCCGACCTGTTATCTTGTACCATAAGTTGCCACCGTGTATAGAATTGTGCTACGAAACCAGGCAGAATTTATGTCACAATGTTTCCCTACTGTTCGGATCCTTTGTACCATATCCAGGGCTTCATTTGAAATTGTCTCAATGGCTTCGCTGTTTAGGATTTATATGTCTCTACATGTTGTGTACATAAAGTCTATTTTATGATTATAATAATATGTAATATGCCCCAAATGCTTGTTGGTGTAAAGGTGTAGTAGATATCTGGTCTATGTTGCATAGATTATTTTTGCATTCTATAATCCACTGTTGTTAAACAAAATTAAGAAAAATAACTTTTTACAAATACAAGTATTTATATCACATAGAGAAGATAATTTATTAAATTTTATGAAACAAACTAATTTAATTAGATTTTATTTCACAATTTTTTACCATTCTTTTTCCAGGATATGTACGTGAATGCTGGTGGTGTGACAGTATCTTATTTTGAGTGGTTGAAAAACTTGAACCATGTTAGTTATGGACGATTGACATTCAAGTATGAAAAAGATTCCAACTACCATCTTCTTGGTAAGTTTTATCTATTTATCAAAATAAAATATGTGGATATAAATTTTAGAAAATTCATGACTAGCAAACTTCAGGAAGGCGGTTCCATGAATGAAAGAATGGATCAGATTAAAACCGAGGCCCATATTCAGGGCCATATGTAGTTCTGATACAAATGGTAATTAAAATTGAATCTACAATACTCAACCGGAAGTTGATTGTATAAATTTGAAGTTGATTAATTCTTTTACAAGAAAAAAGTCCATTTAGAAGTTGAAATGGTTATAGTCTGTTCTTCAAGAAACTGTCCATTTAATGATGTAGACAAACAACCCTTCTTCATTATTTTACACAAATGCAAATTAGACACCCAAACCTAATTTGCATCACATAATTTTGTGTGTCGTAAAATGTTCTGTAATTAAAAATGAGAATCTAGTATTTGACCATAAATGTTTGTAAGGGAAATTAAAGTTTATATTTCTGAAAATGTTATGTTTTTTTTGTTTTTTTTTTTGATAATTCTGTTCTTATTTTGTTGCATAGGACCTAAATCCATGTTTCAATAAATTAAAATAAACCAATTCACAATGAAAATCAAAGTTTGGTAGAAATAAAAATGTTTTTTAGTTACTTTTCAATCCGTGTGTGTGTGTGTGTGTGTGTGTGTAAAAAAAAAAAATACACATTCTTTCACTCAGTTTTTTGTTTGAGTTTAATGAGTAGTTATTGAGAGTTAGGCAAGTTCAAATCTTAGTGTTGACCTATCAAGTTATGAGTGTGCTAGCTGACCTTTGTTACCCCAATGCTCTGGGTGACGAGCTTTGCTCTAGGTTGACTAAACTGTTCTGTCTATATCAAAACAATCTCCTTTTCATATTTGTTTTAAATGGATCTTTCTAGAACAATGTGGCATGATCAATCCCCAGTACTACACTACCCATTCAAAAATTATTTCTTTCCTTCAATATTATATTATAATTTTTTTAATTGTAATGATATTTTTTTTTTTTCTTATCTAAAATATTTTTTATTCAATTTTTATTTTTTTAAATAGATAGTCTCCTTCAATATTCTATTACAATTTTTTTAATTTTAAAGATTTTTCCTTCTTATTTAATTTTTTTGTTTTATCTAAAACATTCTTTATTCAAATTTTATTTAATAGAGAGTGTACAGAATTCCTTGGAAAGCAAATTTGGCAAGAATGGTGGCAAAATTCCAATTATGCCATCACAGGCCTTTGAAGCTAGAATTGCTGTAAGTATTTTTCTATTAGTGGTTGTTATATCAAACCTTTTTTATTTGTTTAATGAAAACCAAAATTATTGGGTTATTTGAAAGTAACTCCCTATTCTAAAATAACTCTAATTTATTTTCAAAGAGTAATTTCTACAATTAATGAATGTGAGAAGAAAGTATACTGCATGAACTTTTATTTAAAATTCAATGTGGACATCACTATACTAAATCTTTGCACTGTATATTAATAATAATTGAAAATGTTCAACAGTCGGCAGTGACTGAAACCTGTCGAAAAATAATAGCCATGCTAAAAGATTTTTTAAAGTCCTCTCTTGTCTTTATTTTAAAAGATAAAAATTACCTTGGGCAGTTGACATGTCTAGGAAAAGTTGCAAAATCAGCACTCTTTAACTTGTTAAATGTACTTATTAAAATACAGCTAAAGGGAGGTAATTCTAGGTTTATTGGGAAAAAGAGAAGAAATATTAATGTAAAGGGAGATAATTCTTAAATTAAAAAATGCTATACACAATTATTAAATTATTGTTCATCAGTGAAGTTTGCTGGTTCTAAAGAGTTCCGAGAAAAAAAAATAAAATAAAACAAACAGTTCTATTTTTAAAATGAAATTCTTTTTTTTAATTTGAGCTCCAAGGGGAGGGTGAAATAAACAGATTTTTTTTTTAATTGAATTTATTTCAAATATTTTTTCTCATGTAATTAAATTGAAAAAATTTATTGTAATAGAAATGAATTTAGAAATATTTTTTCAACAGGATTGAATACAAAAAATATTTTTTTATTGAATTTTAAAAAAGTTTCTCTAATAGAATTGAATTAAAATAAATATTTTTATTTTAGAGAATTGAATTAATAAAATATATTTTTCTAGTATGATTGAATTAAAAAATTTTTTTTCAAAGAATTGAATAAAAAAAAGATTTTTTTTTAAATTTGAAAGTTTGTATAAAATAATTTTCTTTCTGCTGGCACTCAAGAATGAGGTCTTAATTTTTTTTCTTTAACTTTTTTTCAGGGTGCGTCTGAAAAGGATATTGTTCACTCAGGCTTAGAGTATACAATGGAGAGATCAGCTAGGGTAAGTCAGCCATAAAAAAATATCTATTTCTTTCAGATTGAATGTCTTTAAATTGATGGATTTGAATATTCTATCTGTTCTTATTGACTGTTTTTGTAAATTCTGATGACCTTTTTTTTAAAATAATTACATGTGAGCCAGCCTCCTTCTTTAGGCTGACAAACTTGTTGCATTATCTTTGGTCGACTGAGACCATGTTTTTTTTTTCATTCTTTTTTCTTACTAATTGTGTATATTTACCTAAGATGGTCAAGTCCATTTTATACAGGAACGATCTAATCTCAGCCAATCAGAGAACAGAATGAAAACAACATTGTCAATAAAGTAGTTAAACCCAAGCTGCCATATTAACAACCGCTGTTTCTAATCCCTGCTGCTATTGTTTCGATCGGTAATACTGAATTTTAACACTCATGGGTGCAGTATTTAGTGATAGTTAGTTCAAACTGCATATGAACACCCATGGGGGCCATATTTAGTGATAGTTCAAACAGCATATTAACACCCATGGGTGCCATATCTAGTGATAGTTAGTTAAAACTGCATATGAACACTGATGAGTGCCATATTTAGTGATAGTTAGTTCAAACTGCATATGAACACCCATGGGGGCCATATTTAGTGATAGTTAGTTCAA
>JAUZSX010334624.1:0-10861 GCA_034780655.1 Idiosepius hallami
AAAGAAAGTAGATGAGAAAAAAAAAAAAAGAGAGGGACAAAGACAGAGAAGGTTAGACGTAGAGAGAGAGAGAGAGAGAGAGAGAGAGAGAGCGAGAGAGCGAGAGAGCGCGAGAGCGAGAGAGAGAGAGAGAGAGCGAGAGAGCGAGAGAGCGAGAGAGAGAGAGAGAGAGAGAGAGAGCATATTGAGAATCTATAGTTATTAATCATTATATAGAGAGAAGAATGGGCAGCGACGGTGGAGCATTGGTAAAAGCTCGGTCTCTGGTATCATAATTCATGAGTTCTAATCCCATTCCAAACCATTGTATGCACTTTAGCTGCCTGGGGCAGATGGGGCTTGTTAACTCCAGAGAAAAACTCATTTAGTTGAAGGGTAACATTGAATTAAAAAAGCCCTGGTATATTGAGCACGTGAAAATGGCCTTTTGCCTAACTTGGCTTAGTGTTCGACCAAGTAAATATGATATAAATAGAAAAATGAAAAAAAAATGTGTTTTTATTTTTGTAACCAAAAAAAAAACATGATATATTTTTTTTTTAATTTTATTTATTTCCAAAAATATTATTTCATATATTTATGTTTTATTTTATTTTCCGCCGTGATTCTAAAAGGATAATACTGAATTCAAATAACACAGGTATATTGAGCACGTAAATATAGCCTTGTGCCTAACTTGGCTTAGTGCCCGACCAAGTAAATATGATATAGTGAGAATAAATGAAAAAAATGATTTTATTTTTGTAAGTTAAATAAAAATATTTCAATATATTTTTAAGAATTTTTTTTATATATGTTTAAAAATATCATTTTATATATTTTTTTTTTCGCTGTTATTTTAAAAGCTGGTCTCAGTCGTTCTTCAGAAACATTAAATTTTTAATAATGAATTGTTATTTATGAAAAAAACAAATTAAAATTTTTAAAACATTTGATTTTGCAGATGATGGCCGATCCGAAATCGACAATTCACTCGTTGTCAGTATGGAGATAAACGGAATCATGTACCAAGGCGTCTTGTTTGCTCAGCAGCCTCGGCGGATTTAGCCCGACGACCGATTCGCCATTGGACGAAATAAACGACAAAACAGAAACAGAAAACCTTACGAAAAATAGACAAATAAATAAATAGTTTATCGGAATCCTTGAGATGAGGCTTGATTATTTGCATATTTTATCATGCGGACTGTAGTCCTCATCTTGATACTTCTTATATTTAAAACTTTTTTTTAAACCTTGAGATGAGGCTAGATATTTTGTATATTTATTATGCAGAGTATATTCCTCATTTTATATTTGTTAAATTTACTACGTTTCGCTCAGTTAATTGTTTGGCCTTCTTCAGGTTTACTGTCCATGGTCAGAATCAAAACTACACTTTCATGTTTTTTTTTTTGTGGCTAACTGTTTCGGGGGAGGTAACACCCCTGTTTATGACACTATATGAACTCGCCTGGCTGCATGTAAGTGTTCTGGGAGAGTTAACACCCCTGCTTATGACACAATATGACTCGCCCAGGTGTATAAAAATCGGTCATTTTGGCATCTGGGACAAAGATAATGCATACGGAGCTTAGCTGCACGTATGATATTTGAACTCTTCACCTTAATGATTGTGAGCCCGTTTTCAGGGACACAGCACTAATCCTTTTGAACGTTTACATGAAAAGCGATAACTAGACAAAAAGAGAATACGTATTTACCAAGATTAAAAATTAGCCAATCAGAATCATTCTAATAGAAGACAAATAAGGGCCAAAATATCGGCCGTGTCGTCTTTTTGTTATATCTTTTATATCAGATCCTCAAAGGCTTAAAATTATGTCATTAATTTTTCTATAGAAATTGCGTGGTTTTGCTTGATAAAAAAAAAACTTTTATCTCATTGAACATGCTAAGTTAACACTTAGAACCCTGAATTAGCAAAATCACCAACTAGTCACTCAAAAGTGTTCTATTAGACGATTACATTAGGGAGAAAATATATGTATGTCATTTATTGCCTTAGGTCACCGGGGCCGATATATCGGCCCTGTAGGGTCGAAAAGGATTAAAAATACTTTTTTTCCGGGGTAGTTAACACCCATGTTTATGACACAATATGAACTCGACCGGCTGTATGTAAGCCGACCATTTTGTCATCTGTGACAAAGATAATGCATACGAAGCTTAGCCGCACATATGTTATTTGAACTCTCCACCTTAATGACTGTAAACCCGTGTTTAGGGACACAACAGTTTGGGTTTTTTTTAAATTCCGGCCACAAACAGAAACCGTAAAGAGGGCCAAAAGATACACTGGCCGAAACGTTGTAAATTTAATAAATACAAGGATTGGACTCATAGTCCTCATAATAAATTGACAAATAAAACAAAAATAGACTCAGAGATAACGAATCGGTGTACGGTCTTTTCATCAACCGACGATTCATCACTCGACTATTCACGGTCTATTCATCACTAGACTTTTCATCACATTGTTTTTTCATCACCTTCACAACTCATCACTCCGAGCCTTTTCACCACTTGGACTTCTCATCACTTGGACTTTTGTTAAATTGAAGTCCAGTAATGTTTGCTAACATATTACTTTAAAATAAAATGAAACTATTTGGAAAAGTTTGTTTAGATTTTTAAATATAAAAATAGAAAATAGATTAATTGAAATAGATTTTTATATTGTTTATTTTTTTTAAAAAGTTTGAAAAAGTGAATGATATTCACTTTATAGATTTTAATAATCTCTCGTAAAAATAACCTTCAAATTGTCAAAGGGGCTAAAAATTTAACGTAATAAAAACAATTTCATAATTAACCTTATTACATGAATAATTTTTTTTTTCTTTTGGGTGATGAACATTATCGTTGTTGGATGATAAATTGTCCACACAATGAAAAAAACTACGTGATGAAAAGACTAGTGATGAATAGTCGGGTGATGAATAGTCGGGTGATAAAAAGTCGATAAAGCCTTTTCCCGAAAGAAGACTGTGAGGCAGCAATGGGATTTAGAGTCAGGGTTACCATCCCTTAGCCTTTTTTACCGTAACAAGGCCCACGAGACAGTCTTGTTTTCCTGGGCTTTTGTAATCAGTGTTGCCTTTCAGCTAGATGAGTTGCTTCCCTGAGTTAAAAAGCCTAATCTTCCCGAGCCAGCTAAAAGTAGATGCAATCGTTTTGACTGGGATTTGAACTCATGTTATACGATTCCATGATCCAAGCTTTTACTAATGCTCCACATTGACTGGGATTTGAACTCAATTAATACAATTCCATAGTAAGAGTTTTTACCAATGCTTCACCTTGACTGGGATTTGAACTCGTTTAATAGGATTCCATAGTCCAAGCTTTTACCAATGCTCCACCTTGACTGGGATTTGAACTCTCATAATAAGATTCCATAGTCCTAGCTTTTACCAATGCTCCACCTTGACTGGGTTTTGAACTCTCATAATACGATTCCACAGTCCAAGCTTTTACCAATGCTCCACCTTGACTGGGATTTGAACTTGTGTAATAGGATTCCGTAATCCAAGTTTTTACCAATGCTCCACCTTGCCTGGGATTTTAACTCGATTAATACGATTCCATAGTCCGAGTTTTTACCAATGCCCTCACGCCACGCTTCCAGATTTCCCGGGCTAACAAGTCAGTCGCCATTAAAATTGGTCGGTCGTCACTTTTCGCACCATTCAAATATTTCCATCTGTTTTTCTGGGTTTTATAATAAATTGGTTTGGTTTGAAATTGTTTTGATTTTCTTGTTTCTCGACAGATTGCTCGGTTTATGTAGTTTTATTTGACAGCCAGGGTGGAGAGCTGGTTAAAGCTTGGACTATGGAATTGTATTACATGAGTTCAAATCCCAGTCAAAACCATCAAATTCAATTTCAGAAAAGGTAAAAGATTGGACTATGGAATTGTATTACATGAGTTCAGATCTCAGTTAAAACCATTCTATTCAGTTTTAGAATTTGTAAAAGCTTGGACTCTGGAATCTTATTACACAAGTTCAAATCCCAGTCAAAACCATTCCATTCACTTTCAGGAGTGGTTAAAGCTTGGACTCTGGAATCATATTACATGAGTTCAAATCCCAGTCAAAACCATTCCATTCACTTTCAGGAGTGGTTAAAGTTTGGACTAATCGTATTACAAGAGTTCAAATCCCAGTCAAAACCATTGCATTCACTTTCAGAAGTTGTAAAAGATTGGACTATGGAATTGTATTATACGAGTTCAAATCCCAGTCAAAACCATTACATTCACTTTCAGAAGTTGTAAAAGCTTGGACTCTGGAATCGTATTATACGAGTTCAAATCCCACTCAAAACCATTACATTCACTTTCAGGAGTGGTTAAAGCTTGGACTCTGGAATCATATTATACGAGTTCAAATCCCAGTCAAAACCATTCCATTCACTTTCAGGGGTGGTTAAAGCTTGGACTCTCGAATCGTATTACACGAGTTCAAATCCCAGTCAAAATCATTACATTTACTTTCAGAAGTTGTAAAAGCTTGGTAATATTGCTAAGTCAGGATCCAAAGATAGAGGTTGAAATATCGTTGTGTGTGTCTTCTTTTGTTTAAGTTGCCAGGGCCGATATATCGGTTCTTTAGGGTTTAAAGGGTTAAGTGACTACTTGGTAATACTGCTAAGTCAGAGTCCAAAAGTAGAGGTTGAAATATCGTTATGTGTGTGTCTTCTTTTGCCTTAAGTCGACAGGGCCGATATATCGGTTCTTTAGGGTTTAAAGGGTTAAGTGACTACTTGGTAATATTACTAAGTCAGGGTCCAAAGATAGAGATTGAAATATCGTTGTTTGTGTGTCTTCTTTTGCCTTAAGTCACCAGGGCCGATATATCGGTTCTTTTAGGGCTTAAAGGGTAAAAGTCAGAGAAAAAAAAGCAGGAGAATCGAATTAAAATATTCTACTTGTGAGTTAAGGTAAATAAATTACTTACAAAGGGAGACAATTCAGATATCGATAATTTTATTTGGTTTTATTATCATTATGAATAATATTAATTCTTGATTCTATAATGAAAATGCAGTTCATTAATAAGTTTATTAATTAATAAAAAATGGGTAGAATTAATAATCCGAAAGAAAATATAGAATCAATATTGAGAAGACAACAACCAACATCCAAGCCCTTCTCTTAAAAAACAGTCAATATTGAATATAAAACTATTTAATCAAGAAATTAACTGTCCTCTTGGTAAATTTGATGTTTATTTTTAATTATTACACTACATTTCGGCCTAGTGACCCTCAGGCAGTCTTTAGATGTTTCAGTGGGGGTTGATACCCCCACTGAAACGTTGTATAATAAAAAAAAAAAAAATCAAATTACCAAGATGAGAACAGAAGTCCGGAACAAAAACAGTTAATTTCTTTATTATGATGCCTCATCTCAAAATGAAAATATTTCGTCTAACTTATCAGTAACGTTATCTTTAACTAAATGGTTTTTGAAATATAAATCTTTATCTTCTGCTGCCTGCACTGATATAACATTATTTAATTATAAATAAAACCAAAAAACGTTTAATGAAGATCTTACATAAAATTATTTGAGTTAATGTTTCAGACAAAGTGATTTAAAAATCGTTAAATTAAAGTTTGTAAGTGCCATAAAGATACTAGTGAGTAGTGGCCGGCAAAATTGTTAAATCAATTGAGAAAAAAAAAACGTTATAATGCTTATTCTCTATAAAATATTAAGTGAACATCTTATATTGATTAGATTATTACCTGATTTTTGGTAAATTTTTAAAAGAGAGGTTCTAGCTATTCATAACAACAGAAACAACACTAAACTAAAACTACTTTCAAGACGTTACAACGCTAAACCAGAAGATTATCTTTGAAATATTTAAACCACACAAAATGCAAATAATTCCTTGTTGATGAATAATCACTAAAAGCAAAAGACTTATAGTAAGATTTTTAGAATGGTTAAATTTGGTGCAGTTTGTTTTTACTATTTTTCAATGGATATTTTGAGTTATTAAATATTTTCAGCATAAATATAAATAAATAATTTTAAAATGTTAGGGTATGTTCTTAAAATTTAACATGTCTTCTTCCAGTCTGTAGTAGTTAAAAATATATAAATATTCTAATTAATTGTAAACCAAAAAAGGCACAGGAATCTAGGAGTAATAAAAAAAATTAAGAAACAGGAATTTTATGTACTTCTTTTGCATTAGGGTTTATACTAAATTTAAACTTGAATAAAAAATAAATAGAAAATAAACCCTTTTTTCATAAACAAATTACATGTAGGGTAGGTTGGATTGTTGTTATGTGATTACAAGGCTTAAAACCGAAATGATAAGATCTTACTGCAGTTGTATTTAAAGTAGAATTTAAAAATAAAAGGAAATATAAAGAAAAATATCTTTTTTATATATATTTTAGATTTAATGTTTCTTTTACGATGTAATCAACATAAGATTTTAAAATACAAAACCAAAACACAAGAGAAATGTCAATTTAAATGTCAGTCTATGTAAAATACCTTATATTCATTACACCTTAAATAGAAGAAATGCATTCCTTTCAAATCCATATTCCGCTACAAAGTTGTCATATACTTAAGATTCATCAAAGAAAGCCATAAAATATATTAAAATTCTGTTTATTTTGTTGTTGTGTCGACAGTTTTTGCTTCTAATGGTGGGTTTTTTAGTTATTTCATAAGAGAGAGGGAGGTGCACAAAACGAGAAAAAAAAATCGGATTTTAATTGAAAACCGTAGAAAAAAACAGTTCAAACCTGTCAAATATACAGCCATGTGGTGTCCAGTGAAAATGCCAGGGCAAATATCTATGACCAAGAGCAACCCCGAAAAAAAGGGGGATTTGTTTTTTTAATAATACAACCTTTAACGAGAATTTCTCAGGAAGAAGAACAAGAAGACATCATGCTAAGTTGGTGTTTACTTCCGGGTAAACCCAAAAACCGGCGCTGATTTACGAAGAATGGATTACAAGAATACATCGTTTTTGATGATGAGACTTAAATAATTTAAACAATAAATAAATGCATATTTTTTAAATGTTTTTTTAATTTTTATTTTATTGTTTTCCCTGTTGTAATACAACAATATGTTTTTTTTTACCCTAATTTTAAAATACCTACTAAAGTAATAGTAATATGTATTATTATTACTACTTTACTTTAGTAGGTATTTTAAAATTATAGTAAAAAAAAAACATAGTTCATCTAAAAAGTAATAAAACATTGCATTTAAACACGAACACGAAAAAATTCTTGTTGTTTTCATTTAACCCTTTCGACCCTAGTGGGCCGATATATCGGCCTAATAAACCCAAGGAAAAAATCAACGCACCAAAATTTTCACCCTAATATTGTCCTTTAATAGAACAGAGCTCTGAGTGATTAGTTTTTTATTTTGTTAAGTCAGGGTCCAAAGATTAAGGCCGAAATATTGGTGTTAATGTGTCTTCATTTGCTTTAAATCACCAGGGCCGATATATTGGATCGTTAGGGTTTTAAGGGTTAAAGAAAACAGAAATAAAGCGGTAGCCATTATGGAAATTCAGATTGAAAGAGATTTTAGTTTGTGCTCGGTCATATATCAACACGATAGGAAATAACACGTGTTATGAAGAGTCCCCAGTGTTGAATGCGTGTTGAAGTGGGAAGGATTTTAGTGTGTATGCTTGAATTAATATTTGTAGTAGTATAACAAGACTGATAGGTAAGAAGGTGTGAACGATATGTCCCCAGTGTGGCGAGATGCTAGAGAGTGAAAGTTTGTCGTTAGAGTGGAAAGTTGTATCGGTCTTTGCTATCTAAATTGTTGTAGTTCTAGCAGCAAGTTCTGTTGTTGTCCGTTATAAAGAGGAGGGGAGAACTTGTGCTCGTCGATATCTCAGAACTCTCTGGTGTTGTCTGCCAGTTTAAACTTTGGCGGTTTGCCCTGTGTCGTAAACCTGACTGCGACTTCCTGTTTGTACCGAAGTGTCTTAAAAGAACGCGGTGTTATAATCTGTCCGCTACAGTAGTATCTGTGTTGTTATTTAATTGTAATAGTAATATAATTTGTAGTAAGTTCTGTCGTGTTCGTTGTTGAGCGGGAGGAGTCGTGAGCACACGTGCTTGCTTGTTGGTGATCGGGCTCAAACAGTCTTGTTTGTCAAGTTCAAAACTGGCCGTTGGTATCTGTTGTAAAACCGACCGCTACTTCCTGTCGCAAAGTGTCAGTGTCGTAAACGGAATGTCTGCTACAGTCATCTATTTGGGAAAGAACTGGGATTGAACTCGGAATGAACTATTTGCAAGGGAGAATCTGATTTTCCTTTTTATTAACCCTCTAAACCCTAGAGGGCCAATATATAGGCCCTGAGGATAAAAGGCAAAAAAAGATACAAAAATATTTTGACCCTAACTTGTTCATAAAATATAACAAATTTGAGTGACTACTTGGTAATTTTGAGAACTTAGGGTCCAAAGATTAAAGTTGGGTCATAACAAGAATTGACTTTTGCTAAAAAAAAAAAGGAAAAAAATGTTTAAAAATAGGAAAAAAAAAAAGACTAAATGTTCAGTTGTATGTTGGCTATCAGGGAAAGATTTGGGATTGAACTCACAACAGACTACTTGCAAGAAAGAATATTAACTTTATAGCAGACTTTTGTCCACATCCTGGTAGTTTAAGATGTTTTTCTCAATATAATCTGAGTATTAACTTTATTGCGGATTTTTGTCCTCATCTTGCTTTTCTCACCATAATCTGAGTATTATTAGAAAAACTACATAAACAACGAAGATGAGGACAAAAGTCCATGAAAAAGTTAATACTTAGATTATGGTGAGAAAAACATCCTAAACTACCAAGATGATGACAAAAGTCCCCATAAAGTTTATACTCAAATAAGCTTTAATAAAGAACAAATGAAAAAGTAGAGAAATCTAGTTTTTTTCCTGGAATATTATTAATTAAGAAAAAATTGTCTTGAAAACTCGGGGTTTGTTGTAATATTCTTTATTGAGAAACAATTTTTCTAAAACGAAAAAAAAAATGAAGAAAAGAAAGCATTTAATCTTACCAGTTGACGACCAAAGTGTATTTAATGTAGTGCAACATTGATCCACTCTCAAATAACAAAGGAATATCAAGAATTACAAATTGATAACCTATAAAGATTAAAAAAAAGATTGTCAGAAATATTCAGTTTGATTAATCACTTTTTGATTCAGTGGATTATTATTATTATTATTATTATTGCCACAATACAATTACACATTTGAAATAAAAATGAGATTCAAAAATGAGTAATTTGAATTCAAATAAAAATTAGTGCCATTCAAAATAATTGTGCTGGGACAGAAAATACCCAGGTTAGTGTCTGGGAGCGTAGTTAAACCACTGGGTTGATGTACATTTAGTCTTTGGTTAGACAGGCATCTATACATGCGGCTTGTGAAGTTCATATTCCCATGAGACTCAACGCTGAATCGTGTGTGTTCAGTGGTTAAGCCGGCTAAACCTGCATGGGTTAGTATGCTGATACACACATTCAAAATAAGATAATTGTAATCCAATTCAAAATTGAATCATTCTAATTAAATCAATAACAGATTCTTTTAAAACTAGCTGTACCCTGCCACGCGTTGCTGTGGCTTAATTCGTTTAAAATTCATAAAAATCCTTAAATGAATTTTTTAAAAATTTGTCTTTATTTATTTTGGATAATCTGGTAGAAAATAGAATGAAAAAATTATGGAAAAATTATTATTAAAATTTTAATGAAAAACACGAATTTATTTTTGAAATGCTGTTGGTATGTGCAATTGGCGTTGCCTATTTTGAAAAAAAAAAGAAAATACAAAAAGATAAAACTTGTAATAAAAAAATAAAAAGAAATTCTTGCTTCCTGTGCCTTTCTTTTTAATATAAAGCTCAACCTATGTAAAAATAATCTCAGTTGTGGTGGTAATTTATCCAAAATAATTGAAAATAACACTAATAATAGTAGCAGTAGTAGTAGTAGTAATTGTAACAACAGCAGTAAATCCAGTAGTCAGGTTTATAGTTCGAGATTTGGTGAAGAGGGGAAATCTGTAGAATCAGGCTTAAAATAGGGTAAGGCATCTCTTTCCTGCTCTATGATTGGTTGGGTTAAATTTACCCTCAGTATTTAATGATATGTTCCAATCTCCTGGCTCATACCCAAATAGCTATCATTAGAGAAAATTAATGCAACAGAAATACCAAAAAGAAAATTTTTTTTAAATGGAAAAAAATAACAAAATCCCAAACGAAACAAAGACCTGACCTTTAAAAAATAATTTGATGATTCTCCATATCATTTGATTACGGATAAGGGGATGGATGATGGAGTTAAGAAGTTGTCGTTTCTCAGGTTGATTGAAGATTATCTTGGCAATATATTTCCGATCCAATTCTCCTGTTGGTAAAAAAGCCTCTGGCCCAAAATGTTTTTGAATTTGTTTCCAACCAGAAGTACCAGGTTTCACCACTGAAAAAAAGAAAAAATATATATAAATATCCATATAATAAAACATCTATATACTAAAAAAAAAAACAGCTCCCTATTTTTGTATGAGATCCTACATCCTGTAGCTCTTTAGAAAATAAAACCACAATTGTTATTGTTGTTGGTAATTCGAGAAAGTAAACAAAAACTCAGCTCACCGGTAGGTATGACAGGACATGTCGGAAAATTGTTAACTCCTCTTTTGTTTAAAACAGCGATTGCATAATGTATAAATAAATAAATTCATTTTTAAATGTTCTCATTCTTTTAAGTAAATATTTTTTTTAATAAATAATTTTGGCTTCAATGATTGGTGAGGTAAAA
>JAUZSX010334645.1:0-10860 GCA_034780655.1 Idiosepius hallami
TATATATATATTCATTCGCTTCTTTTTACCCTTTTTTCTTCTAATTTTTTTCTTTCTCTTCTAATTCATCTTCTTCTATAACATGAACGATTGTTTTAATTAGCCCACATCTGTCAATTTTGACCAGTGAAGTGGAAATTAATCAAAAGCATGCGAATATTGGTTCTATCATCATTATCATCATAAATATTTCTTCTTTTTAAGAAAATTATCATTCATTTAATTTTTGTTTAGAAACTAATCTTCATCGTTTTGCAGATTAGTGGAAGGCAAAGCAGCTTTTTCGATTAGAAATAGGTTACAAGGTTCGGAAGTCAAAGTTCATGTTGTTTTGGTTTTAATCAAATTTATTTAAATTTAGAAGTGGGTTGCCAATTCCCGCTATGGAAATTTACGTTATTTTGTCTCTTCAGAATAGCAAAAATATTTCAAGGAAATACAGTCATTTAATATATATATATATATTCAGGGACAGTTTAATTCTTTTTCAATTTCTCAAAATCATTTTTATTAATTGGTGTCTAGATGGATCAGATCAGTCGTTCCTTCAAAAGAAATCACCCCAAACAACACAAGATTACCCCAATCAAACTCGACCGTTTTCTTCATGCATTTTTTTTATTTAACCTTTTACCAGCAAACCATGCAAATTTCTTCCCGTTCTCTATACATTAAACTTACTTTAATCAGAAAAAATACGTTTCCCCACTGGTTATCTGTCCACAACACATGGTTTTCAGCAAAGCTTAATTTGAGTTTCTTGTTCTTGCTGTTTATCAACGTTTTTCTGCTTGTGATCTCGCAAACAGACCAATTTCATTCCGGCGTCTTCCTACTGTTTAACGATTCACTTTGATGTATTTCACGAAAAATGCTCGTAGCTCTCTAAAACCTATTGTTTAGTGTCATCTTCTTAATCAATTGATCTTGTCTAGAAGTTATTCGTGGTCTGCTTTTTTCTTTGATGGTAGAATTTGCCCACTATTCTTGAAACCCTTTTTAACTCTCCCAACGGCACTTTTTGACAGCTTAAAGTGATCAGCTATCAACCATATTGAATGGTTTTCTCCATGAAATTTGATCATTGATTGTTTGACGGAAGCATCGATGTTAGCTCATAATGATGGTTAAACCGACTGCAATGACTACAAAGTGGTGTAATCAACGTATTCGTCAATGTTGTATTTTGAAAAGTGGAAAAAACTGACTACACAGTTCATAATAAAGTATTTTCTTTGCTTTGTCCCACGATTTTGGCCACATTAATTTCAAAGTAAAAATTTAAATGTTCATAACAATTGTTTATAAATCTTGACTCCTTAACAGTTATATTTCCAGCTCAAAACTAAATAAAAATGGTACACATGTATGAATACTCGTATATCAAATTTCAAGTCTTTAGACCAGTTTAAAGTTGTAACGTAAGGATTTTGTTTGTTCTTCTGTAAAAAGTTCGTAAAAAAGTGCAATACCTTTACTTCTGTGGATATTTATATTATTTACCTACCTATTTATATTTTCGGCTAAAATATTGCCTTGGTTTGCTCGGTGCTTGTTTAGACTTTTATTTAATATTGCATATCGATTGCTTTCCTCACTTTATGTGATTTAAGTATCCATTCTCTTATTGCATCAATTAATTAATTTACACTTGGTAACTTTAATTTCTACTATGTCTAATATTAGTTGTTATTATATTATGGTAACTTAAGGGTTACATAATAAAGAACTCTGGTTAATTTATTTAATACCTGATACAATATTTTCTTTGGGGTCAACTTGTGAAAAAACTTGTGAAAGACTGGCCTAATGTATCGTCTTTCGTAAATATTGCATTCGCCATGATAAACGCTTTGTATTGGTACAATTTTGTTTTGATTCTCTTTTTGAAAGTATGTGAAATAATAAGATATAAAAATATTCAGTGTATATCAAATACTTTTTGTGCCAACTGTATATAAAAGATTTGGATGTATAGGTAGCATCACTAGACTTCCTTATTCTTCATATCATACGATCAAGAAACAAGAATTATTTAGACGGAAATTCTTTTTTTTCTTTGTTTATTTTTTCTCTTGTTTATTTTTTATGAACATAACGGATGTTAATTCGTTAAGGTGATTCAAAAATGAACAACTCGCTTTGTAGGTGGGGGGATTGGCTTTTTAAGCAAGGTTGTTGATTATCAATTCAGCAACTTGGAGGAGTACTTTTTTCTTTAATGTTTGTTTGATTGTTTTTGTCTTTTTGTTTTGTTTTTTGCTTGTTTTATTTTAATTTTGTTTTTGTTTTTTTCTGAGATTTCTTTTTATACGGATTGAAAATTTAGAATTTTTACAACTTTGCCACGGGAGATAAAAATTTTAATGAACCAACTGAGTAAACAATAAGAATGTTTTCATTGCAGGTTTATTGTTATTTCACCTCGAAGTGAATTCTATTTGCAAGACTAACCAATGGGAATAACTTTAAATTGAAGAACACAGTTTGATCTTATTTTAAAGACAAAAACAATTTCTATTTTAGATATATTTTTCATTCAAAATAAACCTTATTAGACTTTCTTGTTTTGTCTTTTATATACATCTTAAGGCTTTCCAAGATACTTGTATATGTCTCAGCCAGTAATCTAGTTGCCGATTTGTTTCTCTCAAGAAAAATATTTAATTATTTTATTATAGTATCAAGAGAGCCGTTGATGTTCGGGAAGTGGTTTTAATGGTACAATGTTTATCCCACGCTTACATAAAAAATCCCATCATTATTTGCTTTTGAAAAGTATTTAATCGTCACATATATATGTAAACCCACCCAAGAATGGGTATTTGAGTTACCATTGATTTGTATTTTAATCTATTTTTTGTGGTTAATAAGCCATTTTTTTTGTTTTTTAGAGAGGGATGGGATCCATGTTTAACATTTTAAATTGTAACAACTTCTTCACAGTAACTCTTAGATATCAACCCTTTATTCAATTTGTGGCAAGATTCGTAGCGTAGTAGTAAAAATTTTCATATATATTCATGCCAATGTCCACAAAGTGCAGCATGTATAGAGAGCTAATATCAGCATTTATCTAACTCTGCCAATTGCTCCAAAGTATTATTTATTATTAATATTATTTGAATTCTCTCTCTTAGACGTACTGGCTTGACCTTTCCTTTGACGGAGGAAGAGTTTAGGCAAGAGAAGCGCTTGGTCAATGCAAGGACTATCCAAGCAATCTTCAAAGTACTGACGGAGATCTGAACTATGACTTTTTTGCCTCGGCTCGTTAACACTGCTTGTTGCCCGCATCAGTTTCATCTGGTGTGATCGAACCTGAGATATAGCCACTCTTACAGGAGGTGCAACATAGACGGGAGACGCATCGTTGGCGACAACGCAGCATGCTGTCCCTATTTGGTTTCACTCAAGCTAAAGTGGCAACAAGTCTCCTAGTGGCAGCGAGGATGGAGCATTAGTAAATGCTTAGACTCTAGAATCTTATTACACAGATTCAAATCCAAGTCACAACCATTGCATTTACCTTTGGCTATTTCGGGCAGAAACGGCTCATCTTGGTGAAGGGCAACATTGATTACAAAAAAGAGCGTAAAAATGGCTTTGTGCCTAACTTTGGTTAGTGCTAGATCAAGGAAATATAAACAAACCTCATTGTGATACCCCAGCAGAATCATCTCCATTCCAGCCAAAGACTGTATGGTGCCATTTTTCCTACGATTTAACCCTTCCTATAGCAAGTTATCACAACCGGAATCAGCAGAATCTAGATCATACCAACATCCCATGGTGCCCTCCGAAAGCAAAGTGACACATATTCTTATAATAATTATAATTATTATTATCAATTTTTATATTATTATTATTCCTTTCCATGCTTGTCTCTTATGATGCTCCAACACACTTCTCTTCGTTCCAGTCAGAGACCGATGTTACAGCAAATTATTATCATCATTGAAGATATCATTGGAGATTTCGTTCCGATTACAAAGCGCTTGCACGTCCTTCTACTAGTGGCTCTCACTAGAGTGAAAGTCAAGTTCTATCGTAAGCTCTGGTCGGCTCAGCTCCATTCCAACCAAAAACTGCATAATGCCATATCTCCTAGGGTTTTTACCCTTCTGTATCTAGTTCTCAAACCTGCAATTAGCAGATTTTTATTTGCTCTGTATTAATGTGTGTATTGAGTTTTATTTTCTTGAATCCAATTTGGTTGTTTACGCTGTTATCGTGATGATATTAGTCTTAAGATGCTTATTTATCTTTCCACATATTCTAATATCCTGCAGTTTTCCTTCCAGGGCTTTTGTAATTGTTTTCTAATTATGATTGGAACCGTTTTTTCCTTTTCAAATTTTTTTAAATTTTTAAAATTTATTTTGTTATTTCTCTTCTTTCTATCCCTCGCTTCTTCTCTTTTTTTCTTCAAGTCTGGTTTTTGTTTCCGGGCTCTAATACCTTTCTCATTATATATACTGTCTTTAAAATGCAGTGGTCTTTAAGATGTTTATTTTTGCGTTGATCTTAATGTCATGTAGTCTTTCCTTCAGGAGTTTTTTTGGAACTGTTCATAATGCTCCAATGATGATTGGTGTTACTGTGTTTTTTATCTTCTTTATTTTAATTTGTTCCCTGGTTAATTACTGATATTTGCATTTCCGTTTCTTTTTTCCCCATAATGGTTTGCCGGTACGGCAATGTCTACAAAATAATAGTTCTTTATCTTTTTTTCGGGGATTACCACCAGGTTTTCTTGCTTATGTATGTCTATTTGTTTGAATACCAAACTCCCAAAAGATTTTGTTGGTTTCATGTTTTGCACATCTTCAGGCTTGTGCATGTACCATAATCCGAGTGTTTCAGTAGGTAATTTTTGCAAACATTTCAATGAATTATTTTCAATCTCCTGTTATACCTCGTTTGGCATATGTGTACTTTAAGCGAAAGATAGCGAATAGTATGTCTATAACCCTCTCTTTTAAGATCTTCCAAAACTAGGTAATTATCTAATCAATATGAAATTTTCTCTGATTATTAAGTGAAATATTTTGCTATCTCTTTGTTTAAAGTAAACATCTGTTCCTCTTTTTATATTGCTTCCTTTTGAGATTAGTGAGTGCATCTAATGCACTAATGATGTAAGTGACAGTTTCCTCTCTTTGTCTGCATTTGCTATTCTTTGGCTTTTGTCGATCTTTGCTTTTTTTTATAGTTGGTACGGAGTGCAGTGTTCTGTGCAGTAATTTTTAGCCATTCAATTTCGCCATTCAGATATCGTTTCTGAGGCCATGTCCATGAGTTGGAATGTGCAACCTCTTTAAAATGTCTGATCAATTCTTCATTGATGTTTTTTTAGTTTCCTATTTATAGATTTGTTCAGTTTTCTTTTTGTTTTTTGCTCGCTAATTTTTTGCAGCTCTCTGGGTTTTCTTTGATATATTTCTTTAGTTGTTCTGATGTCGTAGTCCCAGTTTTTTTTAACATTTAAGAGGCCATCTCCTTCTTGGTTTTGCTTTATTCAAAGTCTATCAGCATCATCTTTTGGGAGTAGTGCCTTGTAAATGGTCAATAGTTTCTCTGTTCTATAGTCTAGGTTTCTCAATTCTTCTTTTGTCCATCCTACGATAGGACAATAGTATGTCACCATAGGCACTGCCCAGTTGTTTTTTTCCTTATGTAGGGATTCTCGAATTTTATTTGCTTTCAATTAATTTTCTGGTTCTTCTCAAGTAATCCTTGCTTATAATCTCATTGATTTCAGTCTGTTTAATGATCCAAACACACATAATTCTAAGGTATTTGTAGTTCTGTATGTTACAACATTTAGTTCAATGTCATTCATACTATTTTTATTATCATTATCGTTTTTTTATAAATATTGTAATTAGTAGAAACAAGAATGACAAACACTTCTATTATTAAAGCTACTGCTACTATTAAGACTAATTGCTGACGGCAAAAGATATTGAAGTGTCAAAGGAGACTTGTCACTGCCTTCAGAAAGCACCATCAGGAGTTGGTGAAATCTAGATTCTGGCTATCCCTGATGTAAGAGCTCTAGATAATAGAGTGAAAGCTTGAGTTTTTTTGGCTCGGATGGCGTGGATTCTGCAAGATAATCCCAAATAGACTTGTTGTCACTCTGGATCCAGTTAAAACCATCGGTCATGAACAGCATGCAAATGCTGCATGTGGCCGGTATGAGAATAAAATAGTGATATTTTCTTCTTCCATTTCTCCTCCCTCTTCTTTTTGTTGTTGTTCTTATTATTGATTGAAATGTTTTTGGTCAATTAGTTTTATTTTAATGAATATACCGTAATGATTTTGCCTTTTTCCCCTGAAGTGTGTGTGTGTTTTTTTTTTCTTCTTCTTAAAACTAAATTGTTTGTTTCAGCTTTTATCTTTGACAAAAAACATTAAACCATTTTACTTGTTATTTCATAATTATTTCAAGGATACAAGAATTACAAAAAAATGAAGCAAATAATTTTATATGAAATGTTTGTTGTTTCTAAACTAAAATAACATTTTTTTTTCCTTTTTTATTTTTTTTTTTCTGTTGTTAGTGTAAACTTAACTATGGTTTGTATTTCTTGTTTAATGCTTTTACGAAACAGGAGAAAAAGAATCAACAACTTTCAGGTTTTGCCCAAGGAATAAAGCTATTTTCTTCTGTTATTTTATATTTTTCTTTTTTTTCATGATTAAAAATAAACTTAGTTGTTATTCATTCTTGCCGATGTTTTTAATAAAAGCATTTTTTTAATATAGAAGTGGTCATATAAATTTTATTATTTACTATTTTTAATTTTTCTAGACCAAATGAGGCAGATATCAACTCTTGATCGATTCGTGTCAAATTCTAGAGACGACAATTATACTTCCTCCAAAATCCTGTATAATCTTTCTCAATTTTAGCAAAGATTCAAAAAGGTTTTTTATAATCAAAATGATGATAATAATAATAATAAACAATATAAATTCATTTTAAATTTCTTGTTTATTCTGGAGTTCCACAACCTTTAAAACTATGTGTCTGAATGCATTGGGTCAGTAAATCTTTATTAAATTGGTGTGTCGAAAAGGGTATGATGTCGAGAGGCCTGAATCTCATTAATGATCTACGCATTTCATCAAAATCACAAGAAATTTACTATATCGCCCACTCAGAGCTTATATTTGAATTTTATAATAGAAAAAGTTCAATAAATGCATATGTGTTGCTCTCCCGTTTGTTTTATGCCATAGAATAAAATGTGCAATCATCCATAAACAAAAGCAACTGTAAAATGACACACAAAAACGTGTATTATATATATATATATATATATATATATGGGGGGTGTTATATAATTCATTATATGTTATTAACATTTAACTTAACTTTTCAAAGAATCAATAGTTTAGGGAAATTCCACCAGACAAACTAAATTTAAACGCGACCAACTGAATTCAAAATGCCCCGAATTTATGACTTAATAAAGCCAATTTGTCAAGGATACAAACAAATGTGGCCCAAATATCCAAAATTAAGACGAGCCCAACTTATAAACTCTAGATAAACGAGACCACCTTCTCAAATACTCATATGAAAATATAGACGAAATGTCTTCAATTTAAGATGAACCAAGCTTATCATAGACTTAAAATAAACGGAATCATATTGTCCAAGACTTAAAACAAAATGTGGTCAAATTTTCCTTAATTTAATACAAACCCAGATTACCATAATAATTGTGAGTACAAGGCCAACAAGTGAAAGACTCCTAATTTACACTTATCATAATTTTCTATAATCTCAAAGCAAACAGTTTAAATCCATTTACACCTAATAGCAACTAATGGTTTCCCTTCTTTGTGAACACGAGAAATACACATGCAAAATAATTCATTATTATTTGCTCATTTAATAACTCTTTTAAAATCATATTTATTATGAGAACTAATTTCTCAATTATCATTTATTAATTATTGTTTTTCGTAATTCTTGAGATATGACTTTATAATTTATTTATTGAATTTGTAGGCTTTCGTTCTTAACTTGATTTATGTTATCTTCACAGCATTTTTTCAAAAGAATTATTAGTCTTTCTTTGGGTTGTCGAAATTTGAAACCTTCAATTTCTAATCGGAAGCCTTTAAAGAACTTCGAACTTAACCCTCTATTAAAGCTATTGGGACAGACTCTTCTTATTTCCTTAACCATGACCATTTAGTTGCATTAGGTTTTAAAATATATTCTTAGTCGTGGGTGGGATTGAATCCTTCAACTTGATATGATCATCATTAGCTGCAGCCAGTGGTGGGTTGGGCAGCAACTTTGTTTTTGTTTTTGTTTTTTTTTTATCGTTGTTTCTGTTCCCAGCCTGGAGGAACTTGATATACTGCTAATTTTACAATTGAAAAAATTCAACGTTTTTATCTTTAGGGCTAAGGGTTCCGATTACGACATGACTTCAAATTTGAGCACCGGAAGAAGGCCGAAGGGTCCATCAACCGGAATACTGTGAAAATAAAAATTAGAGATATGAGAAAAATAGTCCCTAAATTCAATACACAGAATATGATATGCCATTATTTTTTAGATCGTTGTCCTTATTTTGAGAATTGTTTCCTTCATAACGTTTTGGTCTGATGAACACTGACTTTTTTTTTCAAGAAATTGAATTGCGACCAATTGCGTAATGGATAAATGCCCTGAGCTTCTGTAGTGAGCTTTATCTAAAAGCCAAGGTTTAAATCCTACCCAAGGAAATAAAAGTAATTACTAAGAATGAATTTTTCAAGACTTTACACTCCTTACAGTCATTATTAAAAGAATAAGAATATACTCCCAATAATAAATGTACAAATCATCACTCCTTACCTCAAGGATTCAAAAAAATCCACAAATTATGCTTATTATTGCGAATATCTTCAATCATCATTATGAGCATAATCATCATTACCATTGACATTATTATTATTATTATCATTATTATTATTATAAAATCTCATACTAATCAGCTGGTGCTGGCGAGAGCCGGGATTATTCTTTGGTAGACAAAGTTGTGCGTCACAAATTTCCATCCGAGCATAGGCACCTTTTTTTCTTTTTAATTGACTCATTGTTGACAACTCAGCGTTGTAGATAGTCATGTTTTTACCATTTCTTTCCTCTGTTCATATCTTTTTATGCAATTTGTTTTTAGCTGTTTTATCCTCTGACAGACAACGACCAGTGCTCCAGTGATAACAGGGACAACTATCACATTAATATTCAGCATTTCATTTTATTGAACAATTGCATTTTTTTTTTTTTTTTTTTTTTGCAGGAGAATTTTTGATTTGTGTTGATTTTTTTTTTTAATTTCTTAACTGAAACAAGAGAGAATTTTTGTTTTAAATTTTTTTCCTTTTTTTTTTAATTTTCACTATTATTTTCTTTTCTTTTTCACGGATAATGTGCTTGTATATATAAATATGTGTGCCATATGACAGATATTTTGCTCACTGTCAAATACTTTTTTTTGTTTATTTTCCTTTATCTCTTTTTTGGCTTGACTAGCTATTATTATTATTATTGTCATATATATTGTTGTCTTTAGTTTCACCATTTTATTCTTTTACATAGTTTTTTTTAAATGAATACCAAACATATTGCCACATTTTTTTTCTTGAAATGTTGCGTTTTTTATCTTATTATAATTATTATCGATTTCATTATTTTATTACTTTTTTGCATTACCTTGCGATTTTGCATCTTTCTTTTACGTCTTTTTTTCCCCCTCGTTTATAAGAAAATGTAACATTTTCCTATATTTTTCGCCAAAATAAATCCCCCATTTATCCTTCGTTACCTGTAGTAGATTTGTTTTTATTCCAACGCATTATCATCGTGGCTTTTCTTTTTCCTTTACTTCATTTTATTTTCATGTTTTGTTTTTGATTACTACTTTTATTTATTTTCGTTTTTATCATTATCATTATTATTATTATTATTATTATGGAACTTTCTCATGACACAAACCCTTATAATTAATGGTAGCAGTTGCATTACGTTTCATTTTTTTTAGGTTTTTTTATTTCAATTTTTTTTTTATAAATATATAGCTTTCTGTTATTAATATTATCATTATTATCAGAATAACTATGATCACTACGATTTTTATTATTATTATTTTTCAGCTAATATTAGACGTAATTTTATTCTTACATCATTAATATTATTAAGGCTATTATAATTAATAAAAATATTAATGGTATCATTATTATTATTGATAATAATATTATATGTATATATCTAATTGCTTAATTTTCTTGGGGCGGTCGATGTGGCCCAGTGGATAAGCAATCTGACTTCGAAACCGTAGTGCGCAGGTTCGAATCCAAGTTGTTCCGTCTACTTTGACATGTTAACTAATACCCTTGGAAGAGGTATGAGTTTCTGTCTTTCCTCTATTTAAGGATTAAATGGTGCAACTTGTATTATTTAAAAAAACTACTTGTGTATAAAAATAACGTTTATCATTAGTAATTGTTCTCGGCATTAAAGACCAAAAAAGGTTGATATGCCGTTAACACAAAACAAACAAACTTATCTTATCTTTAATTTGCTACTTCCCAGAACAAATACATAAAACAATTTATTATACAGGTTTACGTTTTTATTATCATAAATACACTAATTAATATTATCCTAATAAATAATAATATTGAAAGTTGTCATATCAGTCACTCTAAGCACTTGTCTGTGTAACGTTATGCTTATGATTAGGTTATTGATTAAAAATAATTTACAAGAACGTTTAGACTCAAACACAAATTTGTAGGACATGAAGCACTTTTTATTTTCATTTACAACTCTTTTGCTTG
>JAUZSX010334654.1:0-10860 GCA_034780655.1 Idiosepius hallami
CAGCTCATCTAGGTGAAGGGTAACACCGAATATAAAAAGCCCGGGTAAGAGTACATAAAATGGCCTTGTGCCAAACTAGGGTAGGTGCTCACTATGTAAATATCGTATATATATATATATATATATATAAAGAATAATAGTGTAGTAAAGAAATAGATAAAGAAAGCAAGGGCATATATAAATCGATATATTGATTTTTTGGGGTGATTTGGCGAAATTCCAGATTTATTTTCCCAAAAATTTAGGTGGAAAATAAAAGCCGAGATGTCCTCCTAACAGAGCAAGATAAATTTTTATCTTGATTTTTATTCTATTCCAGCTATTTTTCTTTTTTTTTTCTTTTTTGGCTTCATTTTGTTTTGTCTTTTTTCTTTATTTTTTCCGAATATTTTCGTCTTACTATTTGGTGTCTGTTTACCTGTTTTATCCAATATGACTGAGCACACGCATATAAATCCTATCAGCCAAATTGGAAAACACCCTAAACCTTGAATATCTCGTATCACCTATCTTACGACAGATAACCAACATTGTTTTTTTTTTTATTTTGCCTTTTTTTTTTTTCTTTTTTATATCTAATCTAACATATTTTGTTCGATGAGGGGAGAGTGTAATTTCTTTTTAACCATTTATTCTATTTCTTTTTTGACTGGAAAATTTTGGATTTGTGACAGACAGCTTTCCTAAAACAACTACAATCACAAATACTCTAAAAATAAAAATAAAATAAACAAATAAAATGTAAAGAATAGGAAAGAGAATAACATACAGAAACATATCGGGCTTCAAAGAAGATAAATCGAGAGAAAAAAGATGGAACCAATAGGGGAGGTATTTCTCTCTAATGTAAAACCTCTGAAAAATAAAGTATAATATGAGTAAACAAAACAATGAACAGAATGAGAGAGAGAAGGAGATACAGAAATATAGAAGAGTTAAATAAGAAATTTAGAGAAAAACATAATAAGGCACATAGAGTGGTGTTTCTATCTCATAGTTTTAAGAGGGTAAAATGGACATAAATCTTTTGCCTGAACGCCTTCTGTTTTATATAGAGTTAAATCGGAGCGTTTGTTGTCTCTCAGACGCTAGGTACCATTTTTACGTCGCATTAATTTGTGATATCTATTGTTCCTATGTCAGACCAGTATATAAACACGTTTCCTAACATAGATTCTCACCATATCATATCATCCGATCGAAATGTCGCGTAAAACATTTAAGTTGGTTTTGCCACGGACGCATTAATTCCGTTCGGTCAGATTTATTTCCCTGGCATATTGCAAAGGCAGATATTTACCCTTACATGGAAATACAAAAAATAAATATATTCAAAAAATATAACATCGACAACACTTATTTCCTTGTTAACAGATGGACAACTTCACACACACAGATTTTAAGCGAATGGTTTCAGTCTAACTTGTCTTGACAGCACTATTAATAATGAAAAATAAAAGAAAAATTGTAATGTTAGAGCCACTTTATTTTCTTACATATTCCATAATAATCTTTCTTTCTTGCACTGACCCTCTGTTTCACGATGGTCTAAACCCAGCTCAATTTCCCATTCAGTGTGCGAACAATCCAACGCTTGGCGAATTCTACTTCGCAATTATAGGAAGAGCCAACATTGAAGGATCAAAAAGCAACATTGCTACGAACGCTTGGCCGCTACAAGCCAGTTATCCCCGTGGTAACCTTTCTGACACCTTTCGCCGGAACGGAGCTCTTCGCTCGGAAAGGATCAAGTAACTTAATGCATCCCTTTTAAGTGTATTTCTAAAGACCTTTTATCAGCTTATTGAGTAAATTTTAATTTGAAACCATACTATCTTTCATGCTGACATATCTTTATGTTTCATAAAAACTGGTCCATAAGGATAAAGAAAAGTGACTTCTAAGAACATGGTATACAGAATCCACCATTTTTTGTTTAATGTTTTTTTTAACTATTTCACTAATTAAGGTTTTAGTGCCAATTTCTGTGACTTACGTCATGAGGACTTCTGTATTGAATCACCTTAAGAAAACCGAGTTTGAGCAACAGTGGAAATTTTGTGAAGGTAATAATAAAGATGTGAAGGATACTCATCCGGAAAAAAATGTAAAAAAAAACCTCGTCTGAATTCTTTAAACCCTAATAGACCGATATATTGGCCATGGCGATCTAGCTAAAAAGAGGACACGATCTAAATTTTGGCTCTTCATGATTGGCTGACTTATAATTTTAGTAACCACATATTAGTAGTTAGAGCTTTTTAAGGCAGGATCAAAAAGGTAAATGATCTCAAAAAATAATTTTATTTCATTTATCCTCCATTTTTTCTAGGAAGTTACTATGTTCTACATTTAAAAGTAATAATTGTATTAACACTTGTTGAAACTTAGTAGAGATGATTAATGTATAACGCTTAGTTGTATAACGCTTACTCAATTAAGATTAACTCTGGCTTAATAACATTTCTACTACCAATGCCTTTTTGAAATAAACCAATGTAATATTGCAATGCCCTTTTTATGTTGGTCTTAGAGACTTCAATATTAATTTATTAATAGATTACAAACAACATGTAGCTTAATCGCCTGTCACACATTTTTACATGTTTTTAATATTTGATTTCTTCAAATGAAAGTAAAAATTATTGTTTGAATATAAAAAAAAATGTTTAAAAATCCTATTCAAATCCTCTAAATTTTATCCGAAAAAAAAGGTCAATAATCTACATTATTATCTAATATAGATTATATACATGACGCTATAAAATCGCTTATTTATTTTATATGAAGCAAAAAATATCTAATTTAAAATCATGCATTACTTACTGGCTAAAAAATGCATTGAGTTCATATGCGATTCTTAGTTTTATTTTGAAAAGTTTATTCTGAAACAAAGACAGAGGGCGTTAATCACTTAATTTAGTTTATATAACGTTGAAAAAAATATATCATTGCATAACGTTACACAATTCTAATATATAGTATCATATATTCTTAAATAAAAATATTTAGATTATTGACTTTAAGCATTCAGAATGGTGTATAAAAATGTGGGCAGTCGAATTGATTGAAATATACACAGATTTTCAGTTTTATAAATCATGTTTTATTCTATATATAATCTAACATTCCAATCACTTGAATGAAGATTTATGACTAAAACATTAAAAAATAATTAATATAAAAATATGATGAAAATGATTTTTTTCTTGTGTGATTTTTTTTCACTTGATTTATCAATGGCTAAATATACATTTCATGAAGAAAAAAAGTTGTTTTTTTAGATCCACAAAGAAGCTATTTTCGGGTGAATGGTAAATAGAATTGAGACTGTCATAATTCAATGTAACCTAATTCGTCCCAAGTTATAAGTGTCACCTGAATAGTGTTGCTTCTATATTTAACTAAAATAAAGTTTCAGTAGCTTTCAATAAATCTAGAACATTATTTTATTAAGTTGTTTGGCGGAAGGGTAAAATAAAATAAAAGAAGAAAAGAAGAGGAAAAAAGAAAAGAAGAATAAAAACGAAGAGAAAGAGAAAAAATGATGAGTTAAAGAAAATAAGAAAATGAAAAGTACGATGACGAATAAGGAGAGTAGTAAAGAAGTAGAAAAGGAAGAAGTGAACAATAAGGAAAGAAGAAGAAATGAAGAAACAGTAGATGGGGAAGGAGAAGAAAAAAATAAAATGATAAAAGATAAGAGGAACCGGATAAAAAAAACAAGAAGAAGAAGGAGACATAGATAATATATATACTTGTTGAGCAGCACCAACCAAGTTTGGCACAAGGCCACTCTTAAGGTGAATGCAATGGTTTTGACTGGGATTTGAAATGACGTACTTCGATCCCAGAAGCCGATCTTTTACCAATCCAGCAAGTTGGCTGAAAAAACAGATTATATTTAAAAAATAAATTGATGGAAGATAAAGAAAAGAAGATGATTTTAAAAAATGCATCAAGAAAATGAAGCTGAAGAATAAACAAGAAAATAAAAAATTGAAAAACAACATCAACCAGTTCCCGCCAGATCAACAAAGTTAAGCAACGTAGAACCTGTTCAGTTCACATATGGTTGACTACTTAGTAGTATAAGTTAATGTACGAGGCTGGTTGGCAGTTTGTGGTATGATCAGTCGAACACTCTAAGCATTCGAACTGAAAAGCCTCCTTTCCCTCTCTCCCAACCCTTTCCTCATAACGACAAACAAGCGGCAATAAATGTCTTCTAATAGAGTTACTCGTTAGGGTGAAGACTGGGAGTCTCAGGATAGTCTGAGATTGTAAAAAAAAAGTTAACTACAGAAGGACTGATTTCATCCAGAACAGGCAAGGAGATGTGTTCTTACTCAACAACAACAGTGACAACAAAAATAAAAATATCAAATACAAAGAAAAGGCGATTGGAGAAGAAATTATATAGAAAAATAAAGAGAAAAAAAAAAGGAAGGAAAATGAACCGGATGATTGAAAGAAAGAAAAGATGAAAATTGTGGAAAATAGATTTATAAAAAAGAAAATAAAGAGAAAAATGAAGAAAGGATGATAAAAAAAAGAAGCGACAAAAAAAACAAAGACCAAAAACTTAATTTTCTCTTAAAAAATAAATAAAAAATAATGAAAAAAGAAAAAATATAAAGAAAGAAAAAGGCATTTGTTGGAATAGTGTGCTTTACAACATTTTAAACATTTCAAGTCATTTAATCCAAATTAAATTGTTTTAAGACTGAAAGTATGCATTTATATATTTATAATTATTATTAATGCAAATTATATTGTTGTTATGACTATCTATTAAAGAGATTGACGAAGTAAAACACAAAGAAAAGTATCCTTATAATGAAAGATAAAAGCACAGTTGCTTCATGGAATTCATTAATGCAAAAAAGTTAACCGATCGACATCTACCGATTTTTGTTGAAAGTTTAAGAGTCTAATCTATTTCAGGTTGGTAATAGATATCTGAGTAAAAATCACGCATAGTACCTGTTCATTACCTAGTTTAATGCTGGCAATAGTTCATTGAGAATGGTGGTGACAATATAGAATATGATAGTCTGGGGTTTTAATTGCAGCATTCGTGTCGTTGTGTCTCTTTAACTTTTAGAAAATGCGTTCTAAAATAGGAGGCATCGGATTTGGAACAACCGTTGTATTTTTAATAAATAGAAATCTTCGGTAGATTAATGTTTTAATACGAACAAAGTTGTGTCAATGATGTTCATAATTGTTTTGGGTTTTTCTTTTTGACATTGATGGAGAGTAAGCATTTTATAATGGGTTTTTTTGTACTACATCTCTATATGTCACAAATCTTATTAAATATTGTTCGATTAATTTCATTGGGGCTTTCAATATTCATTAATTTTTGACAGCTGTCATCCGAGTTTTCTTGTTCTGTTTATAACAAATCCAATCATTATTTATTTACTTTCAGAATATAAACAAGAATTGTTAGAATTTAGAGTACAATACGAAAACATTTCTCTAAATATTTCTCTACGTTTTCATAAAAAAGCTTATTAAGAGCCGGTTTTCGACTTTTTAAATTGAAAATTAAAGTTACAATAACTATAATTAAATAACGAAATAAATAATAAATAAATAATTATAATTAAATAACAAAATAAAACTTACAATAATGATTGACGTGTTTTTGTATATTTGTATGTATTGTGTCAACTCTTGAAAATAAAAGTTAAAACGTGGTCCTCGTATTAACAATCGAACTCCTGACTTTCAGATCCCCTACATTAATTTCATCCTAGAGTGCTGAGTTTTCGAGCTCTGAGTGTGTAACGACCATGCTATAAAGGCTCTTCTTACACTAGAGAAATTTTTATTATGATAATTCACACAATTATATTCTATTTTTAATGCTATTTATTTATTCATATGATTTTATCAAAATGTTATTATATTAAAATCTGCAATATTTAACAATCATGTACACTAATATAATAATAAAAAGAAACGCTTTTAAAATCGTTCGAAGAACAAAAGTAAAGTTTTAGAATTAAAAATCGAAAACCTATAATGTCTAAATAGTTAAAAATTTTAAAATATGGTCCACTTTTTGCTTAATACTTAATGGATGTTGCTACAAAATCAAAACATTCAACTGTTTAATACTCTGTTTCATGGGATCAGTTTATAATGTTATTGGTTTAAAGTAATTAAAACTGGCAGATCCTTATTTAAATTATTGCTTTAAAAACATGATTAATCTCAAATAAAAAGCTTATTAGTTTGATTATTAAAAAGATAGAAATCAGACAGCCAAAATGGCAAAATGACCCAATATTATATTTACTTGGTCAAGCACCAACCCAAGTTAGGAGCAAGGCCATTTTTACTTGCTCTATATACCTGTGCTTATTGCATTCAGTGTTGCCTTTCATCTAGATGAGTTGCTCTCCCGAATTAATGAATCTTATCTGCACTAGGCAACTATAGGTGAATGCAATAGTTTTGACTGGAATTTGAACTCGCTAACTACCATTCTAGAGTCGAAGCTTTTACCACTGCTCCACCCTCGCAGCCCAAAATGACACTATATGCATGTTTTTTTTTAATTAAAAATAGTTTTTATTTTACAATACTTTATTTGTTCCTTTAAAACTTTTAGTTCTAAACTCTAAAACCTTTATTTTGACTCTTTATTAGCAGAGCAATTTGGAATAGACTGTTTCTCAAATAAGCGCACCATATCACTTTTATAGTTTTATAGATAGACTAGAAGTAATGCCTGGCTTTGCCTAAAGGCTAGGGACTTGCCACAAACGTAATTAAGGCAGCTTATAATATAGTAAAACACTTAAGGCTTTTATTTAATAAATCATCTCTATGCTTTTTTCTACTAATTCCTTTATAATACTTTTTTTACAAAATTTATTTATAAAGGTTCTCTTAAAATATTTAAGGAAGCCTATTATATAGAAGGGTATTACCATATAAATGCAAATTTTAGTGATCTGAATCATTTTTTTTAATTTTCTGAAGAATTCTACAAACAAGAAATTTTTTTTAATAACTATTGTGATTTCATTTTCTAAAGAGCTAGAGTATGTAGGCCCTCATACAACCACGACGGTCGGATTTTTATAAGAATATAGATATATTAGATCTATAAATAATTCTTTATTATATTTGTGGATGTACAGCATTTTAGATCCATACTAAACTAATAATACTAAATTTCATTTCTGGCCCATTTTCTGTTTTATTTGATTTATTGATTATTGCCGGGTATTAAGACATTCACTATGTTTTTCAATTAGAAGCAGGGAATTAAAACTTATATGTTTGAGTTTCCTTGTTTTTATTTTAACCTAAGTCTAGCGGAAGTTACCTCAATCCTCATTCAAGATTCGTGACATTAATCTGAGCCAACAAGGAAATCACGCTCGCCTCAAAGAGGCAGAAATTGAAGACCTCACACGACTTCCTGCATCTACTGCTGCTACTGATGATGATGGTGGATGTGATCATCATCAGAAGACGAAGAAGAAAATTCTGGCCAACTGGTAGATGGTAAAACGGAAAAAAGAAATCGCTTCAAGGTTTATTCTAATACGATTCTGTAGACATCCTTGGACCAATTTGCCCTTAACTTGCAGGCATCGGTTGATGGTATTCAAGATCACTTGATATTAGAGTCATAAGGGAAACAAACATGTTCTAAAATAGAAATCAATACAATTATCAAATATCATAAGAAACTATTATAAGTAAAATTTAATCTAGAATAAAAATCAAAACAATAAAAATCCTTTTTAACAGGAGAGTTTCAATAAATCAGGAATCGCAATACTCGTGTTCGAATCCCAGCCATTCTGTTTACATTCACATTTGAACTTAAAACCTTAAATCTTTGAATCCAGCTAGTTGCTCAGCGAATAGCATTCCGAAATTTTGCTCCCCCCGCCTACATACCCTGGCAAATACTGCCTACAATTTTTCCATTATCGCTTGGGCCTTAAAAGCCACCTAAAATATAGACATCCTAGAAAATAGCCGGTTGGTGATAAACCCGATAATTTGACATGAGTGTGTGCAGATGACGAATTATATTTACTTGGTAGATCACCTAACCAAGTTAGGCACATGGCCATTTTTACATGCTCTAAATACCTGGGCTTTTTTTATTCAGTGTTACCATTCACCTAGATGAGTTGCTCTCCCGAGTTAACAAGCCCCATCTGCATGAGGCAGCTAAAGTAGATGTAATGGTTTTGATTGGGATTTGAATTCGCTTAATACGATTTCAGAACCCGAGCTTCTACCAATGCTGAAGACAATAGATATATACACAAGTGTGTATGTTTATGAGTATGTATAGTATGTATTATTTATAGTACGACACATAAACAAATATTATACTCTTAAGCTGACTTTTTGATTAATAATAACCATCACCAAAGATTGAAAATTATTATGTCCATCTGTAAGAAGTGATAGCCATGTTTATAGTTAAGGTTTCCAATATCCGGAATAACGGAGTACTTTGATTAGTATATAAATACAATCACATGTTACCCGTACATACTTCTCTGAGCAAGCATAAGCTTAATTCGTTGTTTATTCTTCTGCATTTACTGGGGAAGGGGCTAAATATGCTTCTACAGAGATTCACGTGAATCGTAAGTTAAAACATAAAACAACCAAAAATATTTATTAAAACAAAGATAAAAAATTCTATTCATTAAAGATTGTATAAATTACAAAATTTTGAACACACTAACAATCCGTACGCGCTTAAGCATGAAAGTGTGCATGAGAACAAGAAAAATAAATAAATAAATAAATAAATTTGGTCGACATATATATCTAAAAATTACAAAACAACGTTTTTAGAGACAAATTCATTTAAGTTAAATAATGTTTTGGAAATTAAATATTTTCATTGTTACCAAAGACCTGTTTCAAAAATCTTTATTTCTAACGAACAAACTGCTTTTTCTTTCTAGACTGGATAGCTACAACTATACGAAACGCTTCATACATGTGATAAATACTAAATATTAAAAGAAAAATACCAAATATTATGAATACCAAGAAAGTGACAAATTTGAAGGATAGCAATAAATTTATCAGCGTTGCAAAGCCTATTTTTAGTTAGCGTGCCAAAACCGGTTAAACATAAACGAAAAAATTATTCCGTGTGCCAACGAAAATTTGTGATGACCTTCTACTTGACACCCTTAAAGGTATATGTAAAGAGGCTTGTAGAAATCTTACAAAAGAATTAAGAAACGGACACCGAATGCCAGGAAATAACAGTGTGACTTGTAAGTTATTGACTTTTTCAATTGCCCGAGAGAAATGCTCGTGTGCCAATTGTAGCAATATGGGCGTGGCGATGTGTCTGTCGGTGTCGTCAGTTGACGTCACACTGAGTATAAAAGACACTATTGCCACGTCAGAATTCAGAGTGGGCTAAAACCTTGGCTGAATAAAATGGTTAACTGAAAATGTCCGTCTTCGTGTTGTAAACCATCTCAATTCCAGCTAACAAATTTGGTGACCAACAACATGGAGATGGACAGCAGAGAGGGGCTCTTATCCTGGAGTCTGAAAGGGCTCAGAACAACGAATGAACATCTTAATTGTAAGTAGCTCTTTTCCATCGACACGAGTCTGAGAACGCCCAGAAGAAGACGATACGACACATAACCACAGGCGATCCAAGAACAACAATCATCATCGTTGTAACCTTACACAATTACCGTGCGCTTTCCAGGCTTTGCCCACCCATGGTATATATCGTCTTTGGCTTTCAAAGAGTTAACAAAAACACAAACAACTTATGAACAATTCTATTACCTTCATTCAACTTTTAGCTGCTGTCTAAAAACCCCATAAAAACCATAGCTCAGAATGTCATTTTCCAATATACGCTACGTATCTTATGGTATATCTATTTCTAGATTATAAGTCTACTTACAAGCCAAACTGCGATTTTTGTATTGTGTATTTTTTTAGCCGTGTCAATTACTGACGTGTGCGTGATCAGAGTATTCACAGTGTGACAAATATCTCTTGATGTAAATCTGATACACCTGTAATCCACAGTAACTTCATCCTTCGCCCTGTGCGGCAATGGATGGGGTGGCACGTAGGTAGAGTATCAGCGCAGCGAGGAAGATTATTAAAAGCTTCAATAAGACATGGGTGAGCGAGATCCGAGCAAGTCTCGCGTGATTCTCGACATCACTTCAGTATATGCCAATCGAGTTTAGCTCGCAGTGATAACGTTACTTAGCGGAAAAGATGTTCGATTTATATGTCTGACTTTCTGATGGAGACACAAATAATATTTCGGTGGGGTTAGGGTCCTGTGTATGTTCATCAACTGTCCGTATTTTATCGGTGTCCTGCTAAAGAGTCATTCGACCAGAAATGACGTTGACCGACTTGGCTACCGGAAAACGGATTTCTATTATATCCTATATTTTTTGGAAGATTTAACATTACAAAATGTGGTCTGCTAATGTTAAATCGAATCTAAGAAACAATTGTTTGGTTTCATCTATTCTGAATTTTATCAATATAACAGCATTTTTCAATGTCTTATGGTTGAAATAATTGTATAACCTGTAACATATTCCATGTATGAAAGGCAGTGACGGTGTGGCATTGGTAAAAGCTCGGGCTCTGGAATCGTAGTACGCGAGTTCAAATCTCAGTCAAAACAATTGCATTCATCTTTAGATGCCTCGGGCAAATGGAGCTCGTTAACTCGGGAGGGCATCTCATCTAGGTGAAGAGTAATACCGAATGTAAAAAGCCTGGGTAATAGCACGTAAAAATGGCCTTGTGCCAAACTTGGATTTGTATTCCCAAAATAAATATAATATT